>BLKR01003640.1:0-120593 GCA_011170035.1 Teleogryllus occipitalis | reverse complement strand
TAATAATAATAATAATAATAATAATAATAATAACAAATTTAAAAGCGAGAGATTAACATTTCAAAAACTAGATATTTTCGTTGCCAAATTATAGAAAACTTATTTTTAACGGTAAAGAAACGAACAGACTTGATTTTTCTGTATTGTTAACAAAATAGAAACTCACCCTAAGCTCTATTACCACTACAAGCAAAGGAAAGTTCAACAAAACGTGCGCATAGTGAAGCTACATTTACGTCCAGAAACAAATCAAGGGGCCATCTCAGCATTTGCTCAATGGATCAGGGAAACTGGACAAAAACCTGATCGAGATGGGGGTCATTGACCCGGAAGTACATTATTTGTTACAAGCATATTGCGTCTTTTTTTAAAATTATACAATGCAAATGTAAACTAATTCGTTATACTATATCTTGTTTTTGTTAAAGTAAACATTATGTTTCTTTTTGGCGATCAGTAAGAGCGACATGTGGCGAACATACCATATTTCCTTCACTGGAAGTAGGAAGATCAGGCTGCCAGAGCTTTCTTCGACACAGCTACAGAAACGGGACGATTTTCATGAAAACTGTTTGATTTTGCTCGCCGATCAAATCCGAGGCCACGCCACGCGAAGCTAGCACTTCCTATGAGTAGGGATGCGACATAGATGTTTCTATAAAAAGATCGATGCGTTTTAAACATGGTCAAGTCGATGGTTTCTGAATATCGATGTTTGTGCTCGATGGTTTTACGTTTTCGATGGTTCGTTCCTGATTGAAAAATTCGCATAATCACAATTTTGTTAAAGCTAACATGTGAAATAACTGACTAGTGAGAACCCGTCAAAATTTGACGGTGAGATCTTAGATAAATGTAAAATACTGTGCCCAGACTAATGTTCACAATATATTGCATTGTTTGGATCTTCGGGTTATAACGAAGATATTCTGTGATGTGTAGTTCCCAAAATTTTGAACACGTATGGTCCATGACCAGGTGGCAATGCAAAATGGCCTGCATATTCCAATAATACACGAAATGACACAATAGAAAGAGCACTATTATACTGATGGATATTATTTCTAAAGATTTTTGATGTGTCATCATCTGTAAATAAATTTGATTACTTCTGGCATATTGCTCGAAGGTAAACTTACTTTCCTATTTAAGCAACACAGAGTAAACACGTTTGCAGAATTTCTCTCGCATGGGAAGTACAAAGCAGAACAAAACTGACATTTTCTGCGCTGACTTTCTCATTCTCTGCGTCCAGTTAATGTACGTTTGCTTCTTTGGGGGCGCGTGGACAACGATTCGGAATTCGACATAACCTGTGAACAACTTCACTACTTCAGTACAACCGAGCAAAACCCACTGTCCGAATGTTTTCTATAAAATACATCACAAAAGAAAATACATGCAAACTAACCACAATGCAATTATTACACTGAAACAAAACCGTGACGAATTGTAAACAAATCTCAACAATCAAAACAAAACATCAAGCAGCGCCACCGTGAAGAAGCGTGGACCCACATCTAGCGTTTCATATAATTGATTTTGAAACAGCCACCCTTTGGAAGAAAACAATTGACTACTGATAAGCGTAGTATTAAAGAATGATTTAATTAATTAATTTACACCGTAAATGTTGGTGAATCAACACAAACAATATCTGATAACACATCTAGGGATCACATTCTTTCATTTAAAGGAAAAAATACTACAATCGGTTCAGTAGAAGCTCTAAACGAAGCCATGGCAGAATACCTTATTTTTTTAAATATATAGATTATAGAATAAATTTGCACGCTGCACGACTGTAAGTGTGGGTGAATGGGATTTTCAGGGAAGCGCTTGTGCCTACGTTCTGCAAATGGATGCGCGTCCGCCATGTACTGAGGTCAGCCGAGCAGAAAGCGCGCAGTTTCAACACGGTTTTATAAGACACGACCAATGGCTTAAAAATAAAACGTACATGCAAAGTATGAAATATCATCTAACGTGCCCTCGCATAAAATACAAATATACATAAAATTAAAGTATAACATATGAAATACTTTGTTATTGTCTGGAGTCGATCATTATCCGTATCATTCATTCATTCATTATCCTACATCAACCACCAAAGCCACCAGTCCTGACCTGCCCTACATTGATCGACCACATCAAACACGGCCACCTTGGAACCATTCTCGCGAACCTCGCCATACCGTGCCAGCTCGATCTTCCGCCCACCTTGGCCTCCCCTTGGCCTCTGGCCCGCTCCGCATTCGCCCCGCGCCGCCCCGCCCCCCCTCCCCACCCTGCCCCTATCACGGGTTTCACTGCCGCCGCAAAGTCGACCGCGCGCTGGGGAGTGATGGGATATGTAAGGGCTGGATGCACGCGGGGTGGGAGCGGGGAAGAGGAAACGAGATCGGGGAGCGGTAAATAGAGGGTCGGAGCGCGGTGGGAATGGGGAGGAGGCGGAAGGAGTCTGGGCGGATAGGGGCAGGAACGAAAGGATGGTGTGGGGAAAGTAGAGCAATGGGCAGAGTTGGGAGGGGCAAGCAGGAACGGGGAAGCGACGTAGAGCGGGGAAGGGAGTAGCGATGTGGGGAAGAGAGGATTGGAGCGGGTTGGTGAGGGTGTGGGTGGGAAGGGGCGGATAAGAGACACGGCGTTGAAGGTGGGGCAGGGAGAGGGAGGAGGTGGGGGCGGGGGCGTTGGCTCTCACCCAGCGCTGCGCCGACGTCTTCTTTCATCTCCGCGAGCGCCGCTGCCAGCGCCGGCGAATAAGTCACATCGGCTGCCAGCGGGCGGGGAGGAGGAGGGGTGGGGAGGGAAGCGGTGGAGGAGGAGGGGGCCGTGGGTGGGGCGAGCAAAGCGCGGGGGCGCTAGATGCCATGCAGACCGCGAGAGCATTGGAGGCGCCGTGGACACACAAAGCGGCGGCGCCTTTAAAGTGTCACGTCTGAGAGAAATAGAGAATGATGATATTTAACTGATCATTTTCTATTAAAGTAGCCTATATTAAAGTAATAGGGTGGTACCTTAAATAAATAAAATGTCCTTCAGTGTCTTCCACCTCTTGTGTTTGACATTGTAATTATTCCAAACACACAGTTCTGAAAGAACTGGTCTTAAACGAGAATTCGCCTGTCCTCTATGCAATTTGCTGTACACGTGTGTCCACAGGTTTGCCTTGTAGGCGAGACCGAACATCTCAACTTCCTTCTCGCCAAATGAACTTCGCAAACGCTAACACTAAGAAAAAAACCAAAATTGTTGCTACAAACCACCTTACCTGGAATAATAAATGTTTTTGGATTTGATGAGACCTTGCACTCCATGCCATCGTAAATCTGTCAAGAAAGAAAAAAAAGCACGATACAAAATACAGCTGAAATAGTCTCTTTAAGAGGTGGAGAGCTTGAAATTATGAAAACATGAGTGGAGGCTTCTAGTGGCTGCGTAACGGGTCCTTTCCCACGTCTCTTGAAGCGCGAATTTCGCTGGCGGCAGTGGGTAACCGCGCCCACGCCTCCGCCGTGTCCACCACCGCCACTGCCACCGCCACCGCCACCGCCACCGCCACCGCCACCGCCACCGCCACCGCCACCCCCACCGCCACCGCCCCCGCCCCCGCCACCACAGCCACCACCATCGCAACCACCGCCCCGCCCCGCCCTGCCGCCCACCGCCCTGCCACCCCGCCCCACCGCCACCGCCACCGCCACCGCCACCGCCACCGCCACCGCCACCGCCACCGCCACCGCCACCGCCACCGCCACCGCCACCGCCACCGCCACCGCCACCGCCACCGCCACCGCCACCGCCACCGCCACCACCGCCGCCCGCCACCGCACCGCCACCGCCACCACCGCACCACCACCGCCGCGCCACCACCGCAACCGCCACCGCCAGCCAGTACCGCCTGCCCGCGATGCCGTAACTCGCAGGCACTAATTGCATATTTGCTGCGGCGCTCGGCGCTCCGGGCGTTAGTTATGACGAGCGGCGCGGGGGCGGGGGCAGGGCACCGAACTCTGCGCCGCTCAAGTGAGCTGCGCTGCGCTGCGCTTCAGCAGATGAGATCGACTCAGAGCCGGCGTTGCCGCTGCATGGGCAGAGTCTTTGCGTTGGGGGTCCTAGGGTTCGAATACAGACGGTGCCGGATTTTCGAGACTAGCTAGATACGGGGTTAGAATTCAGCCCCTGGGTGAGGGAGAATTCTAGTGGCCGGCTGATTTGATAGCTCTCCGAGGTTTCTCTGATCACTACCTTGAGAACGCCGGGCCACAGGACCCACGCGATCTCTCCTTCTTTCTTGCCCAATCCTCTTACACATCTATAATTTCACGCACACTACCTCATTCGGAGCTTAGAGTTTATCCCGACTGAGGCGGTACACGCTGGGGTATGTGCATGGAGGGAATCCCGGATATACATAGCGCGGAATAAAACATTCATTATACAATAGAAACTAATAATAATAAACTAAAATGATTGACACATCAAACTTTCTATCAATGTAGTGTTTTGCGGCCAACGCCAAAATCTGCCCGGAGGGCACTCAGGAGACAAAGCAAAAGATAATCATCATCAAGCAAAATAATTTAATCAAACGGTTTGTGATTGTTTGCCTCGTTATGCAGTGTTGCATCGTTCATGGTTGGTCGTATGGTTGAAATGGCGACTTAAGACTAAAAACAATGACCTTTAATTATATGCGACTTATTGTCACTCAAGAAATTATTTTCCACGTTACTCTCTTTGGCGAAAGAAAAATAAGACTTTGACAGATGTAAATAAAATTCCAAACCTCATCTTTCATAACACTTTCAAAAGAACAATTTTAAATTCTGATTATTAAAACACCTCTGGTACACGACAATTTTTCCTGATAATATTTTAAAGAGAACATTTGAAAAGTACATTTATTTTCAATTTTTAAATATTATTGGGTTTTTAAAATATGTTTACAATTCTAATTTGTTCCCGCAGATCATCCTCATTCTCGATAAAAGAATCATTCAATTAATTAACAAATTTGGCAATAGTACAAAGCACTGTTGATGCAGTCGATGTGACAGCCGATCACAGCGTTTCCGTATAATTGTCAATCACATTATTACTACTGGGAATGATGGTGATTGTCAAAAGAGCACTTATCAAACACAAAGCAGTTGATCGCTGTAAACGAGTTAGCTTTCTAAACAGTTAATTTAAACAGGGTTTAAACGAATAAAAATATGCATCTATTAACACAAGATTTAAAAATCAGTGACAGTAATTGTAATATTTTAAAACTAGATCAGAGTGACATTTCCGACGTTTTAGTGTGTTTTAAATGTATTTTCATGTATCATTTTTTTAAGTTTTTCACTAGATATCAAAAAACAATGGTCAGTTACCTACCAGCAGGAACACGTCCAATGATATCTCTCTTGCACGAAACAGTAGACCGGAAGGGGTGTATAATTTATTTTTCTGTTCACTTTCCCCGCGACTTTGTCGCTGTATCATTGTAACGATTAGGTCTGTGTTTATCTACTGAACTCATCGAAGTATTATTATTATTATTATTATTATTATTATTATTATCATTATTATTATTATTATTATGTTATTTCAGGATACGGGGAAAACGGCCATTTGTTCTCCAGCAGACCGAGAGGTCTCGAATGATGATTGATTTTAACTTACTTGATCCTAGACGTTTAGATTGACAGACGCAGAAAAAACTTGAAAATGAAGTAATTGCTTTAAATTTATTTTTATCAATGGATCTATCCTTTTTCTATAATTTAAACATTTGCAGTTAATAAATTATTTTGAATACATGTAAAATCATGCTTACCTACATACTTGTTATACCCAACAAAACTACGTTTTGAAAGTCTAATCTCAAGAACGTCCATGTGATTTAATTGACCAAGAAAAAAATCTCTGACTCACAGTAGATCGGAACATTGTTCTTCCCATATTTCACGGTTATATTTACTTTCTTTTGAATAGTACTAATACTTGATTTGCAGTGTTCTATAGTTTTCATTATAATTAGATTTTTTATTGTTAATTCTGCAATTAAGTTTAGTAACTTGGTGGCAATAATGAAGATTGAGAAAACTATCAATGAATAATTATTATAAATAGTCTAAAGGACGAAGTGCATTAAGGTACCTAGGGATTCGAACTTGAGTCTCCAATTGTATTTTTTTAAAACGAACGTATCATATCATTCTACAACGAATCAAGTATTCTCCTTTTAATGTAACATTTCATCAGCAGAAGCCAACATTGGTCAAGCCGAACTATGGTACAAGAATATCTCATAGCGACGAGGGTCACCGATGTACAAATGTCATGACCAGTGATGCTCAATTGTTAAGCGACTGGTCAAATAAAGCTGAGCTAACATGCAAGCTCTCATGTAGGACAGATATGAGAATGGAAAATACACACGTGGTACGCCCGCGCTTGCACAAATGCGTTCTCCCAATAGCACGAGGACATTTCGCAATATTTCAGGACAATCAGCGAACAGATTAACGAGGTTCAATAAGGGCGACGTTTCAGCATTGAAGCATTTGTCCACAATTTGAATCTACCAAAAAGATCCCTAGATATTTCAAGCAGCAACCAGATCAATAGTGTATTCGTTTTGTACGTTTGGGAATTTATTTTATTTTAAAGCAGTAATTCTTTTAGAAAATTCGTAATTTCACCAAGGGTGCAATCAGTTTACCTTACATTTTCGTGCAAAAAATCTCTGTCTTCAATGTTCTAGCTGGAGATGGACGCCGAAAAAGTTTTGAACTTCCGAAGCTTTCGAAAAATTCAGAGATTTCTACGAAAATGAGACGCGCGTTATTTTAAAGCGGCGACTCCGCTATTCGAAGACAACATTTTTAAAAAAAGACTTCGGTGCCTCTTTTGGAGAGTATTTTAAACTGTTGTTGTGACATCATGAAGCGAACCACCAAAAAATAAAATTATGTTTCAAACTTGCAATGCCTAGAATTCGTTGAGGTCGATTGAAGAATGAACATTTTGGAGAAAATCTTGTGAAAGCTTTAGACGCTGACCACAGACAGACAAAAAGACGTTTTGCTATCAATTGATTCTTTTGTATCAAAGACCAATCCAACGTGAATTCTGACTAGCAGGGCGAGAAACTAAAATAACCACAAAGTGGCTGGAAAGTTCTTTAACGCACACTTGATCATGATCAGAAAATGCAGATTAACACTCTTTGCAGTTCTTGAGCCCTTTATTCTTGCTTTCCCGCAGTCGCTACCTATCTTCCTCACAGAAGACACATTCTCATACTTCGTGACTCCAACATTTCTCTCCTCATTGTTTCCTAACTCGTTCTTCCTTTCTCCGCTCTTCCTTTCCCATCCCATCATTTCTCCTCGACATATCCGACCATCTCTCCACTTGTCCCGTTCATCGTCCAACCCGTTTCTGCCTTTTTCCCTAGCACACCCTCCGTACCACCATATCGGCTCCAACCATCTCTGCAGAGTCACTTATCATAGTCCCACCCCATGTACCGGAAGAGATGGCTCAGTGCATCAACTGATCTCACTGCGGTGCCTCTGACCGGGAGGGCCTAAGGTTCGAGTGCCGACAATAGCAAGAGTTTCGACACTAACTTTTCAGCTAGGTCGCATTCAGTCGCTGTCTGGAGGAGAATTGTAGCGACCGGCTGCTCTGATCGGTAGTTTTCCATGGTTTTTCCGAATAACAGCAGCCGAATGCCCGAGCAGCGCCCGAACTAACGGGCCACGAACCGCGCGCGATCTTGCCTTTCTCTTCCTTGTGCTATCCTCATCCCTTACACACACACTTGTGCTAATATGCACTACACTACCACACATCCTGGGAGACCGGTCGGTGATTTAGAAATCCTCCCGGCTGGAGCGGTGCCCCGCTGGTGGGAGGTACCTATTCGGCGAAAGCCCGCTAGCCGCCTCCCGATGAAAAAACATAGACATCATTTACGGGATTAATGAACTCGGTTGATGTCGCGCCCGGATCACTAACAACCAACCCACCAACCACCCACCCCAAGTGCCATCGCATTCTCTGCGATGCGTCGCAGCTGCACGCGTAGCACTAGGTTCTGCTCGTCCCCACCTCGTCCTTCCTTTCGCCGTTTGTCTTCCCCACCCCAAGATTTTTCCTCGACGTATCTGATCACTCTCTCAATTTTCTCACACTTTTCACTTTCACACTTCTCACTTTCGTTTTCTTCGTTTTCTTTCGTTTTCGTTTTCAAGTTTTCTCTGCTTCTCTTCTCTTTCGTTTTCTGCTTCGTTTTCGTTTTCTCTTCGCTTGTTTTCAAGCTTCGCTTCTTCTTCGCTTCTCTCGCTTCCTTGCTTTTCGCTTCGCTTCGCTTGCTTCTTTCTTCAAGCTTCTTCTTCGCGTTTTCGCGCTTCTTCGCGCTTCGCGCTTCTTCGCGCTTCTTCGTTTTCTGCTTCTCTTCGTTTTTCTGCTTTTCGTTTTCTTCGTTTTCTTCGTTTTCGCTTTTCGCTTCTTCGTTTCTTCGTTTCTCTTCTCGTTTTCTCTTCGCTTTCTTTCGCTTTCGCTCTTCGCTTTCGTTTTCGTTTTCGTTTCAAGCTTGCTTCGCAAGTTGTTTTCGCGCTCGCTCTCTCTCTCTCGCTCTCTCTCTCTCGCTCTCTCTCTCTCGCTCTCTCTCTCTACTCATTCCATTCACCTTCCCGCCCATTTCTACCTTTGAATTTTGAATTTATTTAGTCAAAAAACAGTAAAAACTGTATGTGACGTGTGGGGTGGAAGATAATCTGCGCACGCTTCCTTGCGTTCCAGAATCTTTTCCCAACATTTTAAATATAAATAGTTCAAAAATATAATAATAATAATAATAATAATAATAATAATAATAATAATAATAATAATAATAATAATAATAATAATAATAATAATAATAATAATAATAATAATTTTAAAAAGCGCCTGATTAGCAACATTTGAAAACTTAGACATTTTCGTTCCCGAGTTATACGACACTTATTTGCAACGGTAAAGGAACTGCAGATTTGGTTTTTCTGCATTGCTAACAAAATAGTTACTCACCTTCAGATTTACTTTTACTGCAAGCAAAAGGAGAACTCAAAAAACGTGCGCATAGTGAAGCTACGTGTGCTTGAAGAACGCCAACTGAGTATTTGCTCAATGGATCAGGGAAACGACAAAAATCTGATCGAGGTGGTGGCAATTGACCCGGAAGCTGAAGAACATTACTTCTTACAAACATATTAAATCTTTTTTAATTAAAAAATACTAATACTAACTAGTGTATCCGTGCGAGAACTCTCGCGTGTTAAACTCCCATCCTCTTCCTATTTTTACACTTCCATATGAACGGATGTCTGTCTTTTTCTTCAAAACCATCTTATTCTTCGTCACTTGTTCTAAACGTCTCTTTGTAATTGATAACAATAAAATACACCCTTGTCAATACAAACTATTCTTATTTAACCTTGTCGCTGATCAGCGAGGTACGCCCGTGTAATTCAATGGCATAGAACATCACGAATTAGTTCAATTTCTCATACAGTTGCAGATTCTACAGACTGAACAGGTAGGGTAGAATCGAGAAGCGTCGAAGCGAAAATTGTAATAGAAGGTTAAAGAATATTTCATCCTGTAGATTACGGTGTGAAAAACGTTTCTTTTGAGATATTTTTCCCCAAAAGTTTAGTTTTTAAGGTTTTAAAACACGTTTAGGAAATATTTAACGATATAGTTTCAGAAATTCGGCCGAGCGTTGCGGGTTGCATTTCACATGAATATTTAAATGCTTTTTTTTTAAACAAATCCTTAATTTTTTATGTCAAAGAGGAATTCGTCACGTCTCCGTGAAAATTTCTTTCTTTAGACATTTATAAAGACATTTATGAATATTCGTTGCGTGTGCGAACCCCAAAAGGTATGGATACTACTGAAGTAATATAGGAGACGATTCATTAGGCTATCATTGTTTTGTTGAAATAAACATTTTTTTTCGTTTTGATGATCAGTATAGTCTCTAATTGAACAGAACGTTATGTAGCAGAAATCTTTCCTTCGCCACCACATTTTCTGCAACTCACCCTGCCATCAGACCCGAGCGTACCTGCACAGCCACTTAGGCGGCGGTCACAGTATAACCGATTGTGGCCAAAATTTCGGTCGGCCGACGTCGGACGTTTCCGTCAGATATTCCCGATTCGTTCACACATATGCCAGTATCCGAATATGGTCATATTGAACCCGAACGTCGACCGTCTGACAAAGATCTACTTCGTTTGATTTTGTCGGTTCATTCGTCCGAAATCAGTTGGAAAGTCAAGCCCTGTAATATCACGGCTACTTCAAACACATGTAGATGGTCTTGAGCGTGTCTCTCGCAAATTTTTCAAACAATGAACTGCGGAACTATGGGGATATTCGGCCGATTTCGAGTGTACTTCAGATGAAATAAGGCGAACGATTTCGCTTGCAGTCGTCCGGTAGCGAGCGACATATTTCGGCTGCACTGTGGACCGTAGCTGTACGGTAGTCATCACCGTTCCGTCTCATGTGCCGTCCCATTGCCTGCGTTGCAGCTCGCGTGCTTAAGCAACACGTGTGCCGCATCCGGGCGCGCACGCCGTTGCGCCCGCCTCGCGCCATTTGAAATGTAAATTGCGCCCCCGGCCGCCCGCTTAAGAGGCGGCCGGCGCTGTCTCATTGGGAGCATTGCGCCCGTTAAAATATGGATGCGCATCCGACCGCACGGATTAAAATTTTAAAATTAATTCTGCCGCAGAAGGATCCGTGCGCTGCACGAACGGGGGGGTTGCGTGCTCGTGCGTGAGTGGCACGCGTGAAGACACGAGAGAGGAGGTGCTGCTTGTAGAAGACTGCCAAATTAAGGATAAAAGAAAGACAGTAGAGTAAATGTTTTATATTTAACTTGAAATAATTACTCTGAGATATTCTGGTTTATCAATCCAACTTCTTGTGCCTTAAACTCCCTATTATATTTGCAAACTTAATACTTAACTGGTATATCCGCTATGTGCCGCACAATGCATTTCGGAATACCTTTATATATGAAAAAAAGATATAAATAAGAAATACCATTTCTTTTAATAGGGGTACGCATACAGTATCTTTAGCTACAACTCCTTCGTTTCGATTAAATACTACTTAACCGTCGATGAAAGTTTAAAATCTGGGCTCCGATAACGCTGAATTTTCTATCCTCTATGTGCATGTCTTAAATCGATATAACAATTCAAATTCTATTACGTTACTAGTATTGTTTGCTTTCTGCAGCATTATTTAGTAGTTAAATTACTCATAGAAGATGAGGGCTTGCATTGTAGGGTAGGGCTGTTACGTTGGCGAGAAAACTGGAAGCGCTGAACAACAACGATTAAAAAGCGAAAAATGATCATGAAAGATAAAAAATATTGTTCTCTATTGATCCTAACTCGTGACTTCAGATATCTACTGTCATCAGATCCAATGTCATGCAGAAATCAAATTGTCTTCTGCTGGTCATTTGTCTTCCGTTGGAAACCATTGTGATAAATCTATATCACACTTACTTCAATGATATTTTTTAATACATTTGTTAACCTTTTGAAAACAATATTCAGAAGTTACTAGATTACTACCATCAATCAGTCTAATTAACCATCAAACATAAGAGTGAATAGTACTTACTATGTGAATTTTTTATTGGGAACTTTGTTATCCTCTGTGTAGAACAATTCTCTGTAAGACAGCAATTTCGTTATTTTGTAGATTTCTTTACTAAAATTATGCTTTCCTACGGCTGTAAACTTCTATCTTTGACTTTTTGTCAATATTTTCTTTTTTGCAGCCGGTGTACCTCACCAATTCCGGCAGCGATAATCTTTACCTTCACAGATAATAATTTAAATCAGTTTCAAAATAAAATATTACACTGTTTCAATCACGAGCATTTCTTAGATATACGATATCCGATATATTTCGATATACGATGTTTCATAGATATATGTATTTCCCACCCAGATACCAGCAAAGTAGTTGGGACGAATAGCATTGATAATCTGTAAGCCTTTTGTAAACAATTCCACATTTTTGCGGGAGCTGCACACAAATTATTTGAGCACGGTTCTTTCTTCTCTTTCTGTCTACTTCCCTATCCGTCCTCTTTGAACGCTTCCACAGAAGAAAATACACATGCAGGAAAATACAGGAGGGAGTGTGGTCTGGTGTGTGTCGGGCGGGTATGTTACGAAAGAGGCATCGAAGGAAAATCTCTTCATGCTCTTCTCTTCGTCCTCTAGTCACGTTAATATTCAGCATAAGCAGCTTTTATACAAGAAATAATAAAAATGAAGTGAATGACGATAGTTGCTGTAGATGAACTCATTCGTGGCCAAGTAATAACTTTGAACATTCTTCTCATCTTCGTACATAATGTTATATTTACTGGGAAAGTTATGGTGCTTGAGGCGATAGGAAGAATAAAAATTATAGTTTATGCGAGAGAAGAATATAAAGAGGAATCGTTTCCCGACTTGCGTGACTGCAAGAGAACAGCAAGCAGTTCATCACGCGAAAGAAAGAAATATTGCATCTGTTCCAGGCTTATTTACGAGCGAGGAGATGATTAAATTTGCGGGATCGCACGTCTGAAGTCCCGAAGAATTTAACTGTTTTAATTACCCGTTCTTCATTCTCTCGGTTTGCGAAATGGATTTCTCCCTCAGGTTGGAATTTATATGCGCAACTGGAAATTCTTTCCACATTCAGAAGTTAGCTTCTTGGTCTTCTGTGGAGCCTGTGCAAACTTTATTTGATCATGAAGGAAGCCGTCCATACTTTAGTATGTAAAGACAGTGACTGAGAAAGCTGCTTTCACATCATAATAAAGTCATGACTACTTCACTCGCACCTTTATAAAATTGATGTTAGACCTCTTGAGCTTACGAGTTCTGCAGGTTTACTGGCAATCTACATGTTTCAGAATATCGTGTATAATAGTTAACCAGTGGCCGGTGGCAGCAAAAGTGCTGCTGAACAAAATCACACAAAATGTTTTCCAAAATTAGCACCTACAATGCTCAAGAACAACAAATAAAGCATGCTCTTATAACACTACAATAAATTTAATAATTTAACTAAAAACAACCTTCAGGATCTCTGCAAAAACAATACTTATGTAGTACCATATTCATTTAAATACCAAGAATATGAAAAGAAAGTTTCATAACACAACGCGTGAATAGAAAATATTAAATGGGTGCTATCTCTTCCTTGGAAACTTGGTGTTGCATGACGTCAGCTGTGTCGTGAGCAGTCTCGCTCTGATTATGAAAATTCATTCGTACACGCAGTAAGAGAATGGGTAGATTAACAGAATTGAATATTTTCTTCGATCAGTCAAAATCGAATTTTTTCATTATTTTTATATTTTTCCTGTGGTATCTAACAAATTCATCAACATCTCTTACGTGCCCGCAGTGTAATAATTTTCTTTCAGTTTCTGTACGCACTGGAAATTAGTAGTGTAGATTATATTATTATTATTATTATTATTATTATTATTATTATTATTATTATTATTATTATTATTAACAACTTAATCAATAAGCAATTTAAGTTGGATATGACATTTGATGGGAATAAAACTTTCCAGAATGATTGCAAATGATGGACAATTAAATAGCTCCCCAGAAGCAATCAAAAAAATATCTCAGCAGAAGTCGCTATTTTTTGGTAAGGTGAAAATGTTCTTGACTCTCCCTCGTTATATTTAAGATGTGCAAAAATGAGTGTAGTTATACAATTGTTGAAATATTTAAAAGGAAATGAACAAAATCATTATGTTCGACGATGGAAATGACTGGAGAAAACAAAAATCATGTTATCACATTTTCCGTGAGCGAGACTAGAGAAATATTAACTCTGTTGTTCAACAACCTGCCAGCTCAAGGGTGGTAATCGATTTGTTGACGCACTCTCGACTAAGGATTTGGAACCAATCAGGTTTGAGCAAGGGATTGTCACGCTGGTAAGAGGTTCGTAGTGGAAAAATAGATTCTTATACGGAGTCTCGAGAGAGAACAAGATTTTCAGAGAGCAGTGGAGCTGAAAAACGGATAAAATAGCTTTTCATCAGCCAGATATCCATGTTACTACGCTCAGAAAGAGGTAATATTTGTTAAAGGCAATGTGAAGTATAAGTATTGAATTAATTTGATAATTCTAAAAGGAAGTGAAAACATGCTGGGCGTCACTCCTGCATATTACGTAGTATGGTAACTAAAACAGATCTAGTTTCAGCTTTATAAAAAAATGATAAAAATCCATGACGTATTCTGTAAAGTAAATGCAAAACTATATTAGAATGTATTTACAGTGCGAATTTTACTGGAATTTATTTGGTTCGCACAAAAAAAATGAAAGAGGTGGAGTAGACTATTGGTACTGAAACAACGAGCAACAGCGTCGTGGGAGACACGAGGTGACAAAAAGCAACTGTTCGACGAGAAAGCTATCTCGTTGAAATAGAAAAAGATGAAGACAAGTAGGCATACTAGATCGATGTCGTGATTACGTGCAAAGGATAACAATAACTGGATAGAATAGCTGTTTCATTTTCATGGACGTTTTAACTTCCCAAGCTTTCAATGTTTTCCTGTAGTAGAATTTAGTGACGTTTTAACCGCAGGAAAAGATGTGTTGGTGAGGTCACTGCCACAGCTACTACAACTACAGAATACAACTATGTATTTGGATTGCATGACAACACAGTCCCGTTTGTGAGGGGTATTTAGGAAATTATTGAAATCAGGGAAAGTAAAAGAATTTTAGCTTATTATAAAAGTTTGAATGTTAATCTGAGTAAACTGGCGGGTAGTCAGAATTATAATCTTAATGAAATTATGAACAATATTAGGAATTATATGTTAAGTTTGTGTAAAAAAATGTGAAAAAATTGTAGTTTATATAAAATAATTAAAATGCTTCTATTCATACACATTAATGATAGCAGGTTTGTAGGTAAGGTAACAATGGCTTTTCTTTAGTGAACAATATCTCAATTTTGAATCATGAAACATTTTGAGAAAACCTAAGACAGTTTGAGAAAAACAAACAAAAAATGAAAGTTGCACTTCAAGGAATAACATCAATTAACCAATCACCGAGTAAACACAGGACTCAGAATTAACTTGACCGAAACTAAGATTTTGGCTAAAAAGACTAAAAGCCATGAGAGGAAGGTTCTTGAAACACTGTTAATAAAAAATATACTCTCTGTTGCAATTACGAAATAGAATCAAAGTATTTTACACGCATTTACGAAGGGTTGTTGAGGAATTTATTTTTGTTTTAATTTCAATTTTAAGTTATTAGTTATATTATAATACCATATCCGTTGACACTTACTTTGTTTTTGTTTTTTTAATTTCTATCTATTCCTTACAAATGCATTCCAATCCCCCACGTAATTCCCCATTCTCCCCTTCCTCCCTCTTTTCCTACTCCGCCTAATAACCCTCTGTTACTAATGCTGTTGGTTGTACTGGAATCGGAATCATGGATCTAAGTGGCACGGATCTCAATGCTGATGGCAGATTTTGATATATGATGCCTGGCTTGTTATTCTAATTCAATTCAGATATTTTACTCCGATATAAATAACAATTATTGTAATAATCTTGTGGTTCGTACCAAATCATATAAATTCCAAACGGCATAAATGAATGACCTCCGTTGAACAAATTTCTTAATTTCTTAATTTTTTACGCAAGATTTACAAACGATGTGTGAAATGAAAGCTTTGTCTTGATCCCTTAAACTTTAAAAGAGTTCATTCGCCTTTTAATCATTGGAGGAATATTTTTCTGCTAAAGAATCGCAAAAATATTATTATTATACCAAGGATTAAAAGCGGTAAATTCATTAATATAGCTAAGAGCCAAGATCATGGAACAATTCCTGGCAAGGCACCAGACAATAGAGAGAGCGCCAGTCGGACACTCTTTGTTTTCAAAATGATTTCATATATATCGACATTGCTGCAATATCTTGAATAATAAATTTTTAAAAGGCAAATGTATATTCCTAAGATATGAGATCTTTTTCATTTTCTGGGAGTTGTGCAACCTAAGCCCAAACCGCCACTACCCTTGACATGTTAAATTGCCCTACTCACTGCCGCGCCTGAAGGTCAAAAGCAACGGACGGAAAGAGACAGAGGTCAGGTTTTTTGGAGGTCAGGTGTCACATTTATAACTTCGTTAAATGAAATTCTCCACCCCAAGATCATTAGTGAATAATGGACATCTTCGATCTCTCTGCATGAGACAGAGGTGTGTAAATCTCTGCATATTATTATACAGTTATACGTTCATTTCTTCGGGAACCAATGTACCAGGCGATCGTAAATTTAGTTGACTTTTCTCAAGCATAATTGAACGATTACAAAGAACTTGGGTCGGCCCGGTGGCCGAGATTGCTAAGGCAGTAGTGTCGTAGTGATCTCGGATCAAAGGGTCGCGGGTTCGAGTCCCGCATCGGGCATGGTTGTATTTGTATTTATCCTTTCACCCTTTATCATCACCATTTATTTCATCTTCATAGTTACCATACCGTTAACACCAGTGGTGGTCGCTAATGACCTAAGATGTTGATGCGACCTTAAATAACCCCCCCCAAAAAAACTTGGAATCCTTATTTGAGTGTTTCGTGAAATCTTACAAATGTATTAAATAAAGACATGGACAAGCTGCGGAGTATAGAAGGAAATAATATCTTCAAATTGTGCGAGAAAGTTTATTTAAAAATTAAAAAACATCCCAGTTTTCTAACATGAGAAAGTACATTTAAAGAATTAATTGGTTAATTAGTCAACACATTACTAGCTGTTATTAATTATTTTTTGAAGATTTCACAGTTCTACAGTGTTTTGAAAACTACTTATAAAATAATCCAATCAAAGTAAATTGGAACTTATTAGCGCCCAAAATTTAATGAAATTGTAAATTTTAATGCATATTTTTATAATTTAATTAAAGTTGAAATTTATTCTACAATAATATTTAATACCGTTACTTTATTTCATTTATGTCTACTTCAACATATTTTATTTCCGTTTTAATGACTTTCTGGAATGAAACTATTACTTCCGTTATTAATGTATTTTGTTTAATCAATTATGAATCTTTATCTCTAATCGCAGCAAAGATAATTCCATATTTCCCTCGACAGACATTCTCGGGTCACCACAGAATGGAACGTCATGACATCAACGACACGAAGTTTTAAGTGCAAATTGTGGTTTCCGCAGATTGGCACATACGAAATGAACTGCTGAAAATTGCAACTCATTTAACACGATGATGAGCATTCATCACAACGCATTCCCGTGTGCCTGGATTTAACTAGAACCTGATACGCGAACGGAGCTGATGAAATTTATCAGTGTCAATATCTGTCTAGTTATATTCACTTGTGAATTTATGTGACCAATCACTGCGAATTACGCGGGAAACACTTTTGACCCTGCAATCATTTCATTTCTCATTTTTGGTTGGCGTGGCGAAGTACGGAGACGAACTTTATTTCCTTTTTACCCAAGCTTCTGCCACGACATTCATTTGCGTGGGCTTTACAATTTTATATATGAATTCATTTATTTTACAACTTTGTAAAAAAACAATTGAATAGTATTAATATACATATACATAATATACACAATACATACTAAGATTATGATAATACGCTACATACTAAGACCGTTTCTATATTTATCAAACCTTTCTCAAAAGCCAGACATATCTCTAAAAATATGTTTCTAATCTTCCTCTTATATCTCTCAGATTCTACAATTTTCCCTCACTATTAAGCCAATATTTACTCGCTCTCGATTCATTACTTAACCTGTATCTTCTATCCTACGTCTGTCACTTCCCTTAATTTACCTTTTAAATAGCTGGGAATATCATCCATCTGAATAATTTTAAACCATTTATTAAAATTTGAATTCCTTATTTTCTCGTAACTTCCAACAACACCTGATAATATAACTGATACTATTCTATGTATCTGTGTATATTTACTTTCATTCATATGAAAGTAAATAAAGGGGATTGTAAAATAACAGTTCGATCCTTAAAATAAAGATATTATATACATTTTCTTCAAGGTAGAGGCAGTTCATTCATAGCACCTTTTTATATTTTTAATCGATAACTATATATATAAATTTCATTTTAACTGCTTATTTTGATAATTGAAACGTATTATAAGTGAGATTCTTCTTTATAAAACAGTTGATTTCTATGAATAATACTATCTTTGAAGAAAAGTCACTACCCAAAACTGATAACTAATTATTTCGAATTCACTTTTTTCTCCACCTAACGTTTGTCGGCATATGTCGCTCAGGGCTTCAAATGATGCCACTACATTGCCTCTGTCCGGGATATCCTAGTGTTAAGAGTCCAGACGATGGCGGAATTTTTGACACTAACTTGTCAAGAGAAGAATTCTAGCAGTTGGCTGCTCTCATCGATGGTTTTTCATAGTTTCTCGAATCAAATCCAGGCGAATGACAGATCAGTGTCTTATCAAACGGGCCAGAGACCGCGCGAGATCTTTCCTTCCTCTTCTTTTTCCATTCCTTACACCTTACTCGGCATTGGATCTCGACATCCAGCGGAGATGATCACCGCCACCTCCCAAGATATAAATGCACTATACTTACGGGATTTATGACCTTAAAAGTTGACTCGTCCGGAATCACTAATCAACCAGTCCATCCACGTAACAGCACACTGCACATAAATCTAAGATTTTTCACAATTCTTTGATTGTTCCTGCAATAAATTCTCGATTTGTTTAATTCCTTGTACTAAAGTATCGGGAAGATTCCATAAAATATTCACCTTCTGAATGCTTATATTTTTATATAGAAAACACCTACTTCAAGAGGCTTTCAGAATTGCTGGCGGAACTACAAATAGTTCGACGTCTTTGATTCAAGAGTTTCACAGAACTTGCAAATTTTATCAGCAACACCTTTTGAAAGAATTCAAAGAGAATTAAAATCGCAAGTTTTACAAGGGACAGTTACAGCACTTGTTTGAATTTTGATAATACGAATCTTATACTTCACGACAAAATTGTGAAAATTGATGAAAATAGTACGTAATAGAGAATGCTCGTATCAATCGCGATAATAAACATTCACATTTTGATAAATTGATATTATGACAGTCTTTTATAAATCCAAACTTGGGGCAACAACTGTGTATCAAAACCAACTACTTACATACGGATATAATGCGCCTGAAGTTGATAAATTGTGACAGTAATGAGAGCTTCTGTAGCTCGCCACCCGGTCTACTGAAGTTCGTAGCGCTGTTTCCGGACGAGTTGGCTCCTATCAAGGGGATTAATCGGTGGGACTGTGGTGGGGATTCTCACATCCACTCACTGGAAGTGCGCGCCCCGCGGCAGGGCTTTGTGCGCGAGGGGATTCGCCTGACCTCCCGCTCCCCATCGCCGCCTTCGCCCACTTGAGAGCGCCAGTGCCTTGGGTGTTTCATTTACTCAAGCACATGCCTGGATGCTCCAACCAGGAAACAGGTCTCTCGAACATGTTTATGAACATTTTCATTAATTTATCAACAATTTGAGCGCCGCATGTCTCATTTTAAAACACATCATGTCCTTATAAGGAAGCCAAGAATATTCAAATGATATACACTTCCAAACGTCATCTATGCGCCTAAATGTAATAGTTTTAAAATTTGTTATTCGTTACTCTGTTTAAGGTTTGAGAACAATGGTCGAATAGTAAATGAAACGACTGTGCAAAAAGTTAGATTTTTTGGAGGCCACATAGTAGTGGAGTTCTAGTGTGCAACCGTTCATTTAAAAGTGAGTATAGAAGAATGTGTTACCTATACACATAGGCCTATGAAGGGAGGGAAAGGGACAGAGGGAGGGAAAGGGACAGAGGGAGGGAAAGGGACAGAGGGAGGGAAAGGGACAGAGGGAGGGAAAGGGACAGAGGGAGGGGAAGGGACAGAGGGAGGGGAAGGGACAGAGAGAGGGGAAGGGACAGAGGGAGGGGAAGGGACAGAGAAAGGAGAAACAAAGAGAGGGAAAGGGAGTACGATAGAAATCAATAGCGAGATACACACGTATATAATTATATTGAGCTGCGCTCCCACCTCAACCTACGGTAGGTTCATAAATTTTTCCCTATTATTCCTCAATTCTTAGTTGAAATTCAACTAAATATCTTCTAGAGACAGTTCATTTGTTTGTTAAAACGCTGAACAACTTTCTTAGTCATGTGCTTGAAACTGATATCACGTTGTCTTCAGTAAAATTGGACAAATACGCTTGTTTTCCTTTCTTTCTTCGGAGAAAACTTTCTTTCGGAGAAACCACGGAAAACTACCGATCAGAGCAGCAGGACGCTAGAATTCTTCTCCAGACAGCGACTGAATTCGACCTAGCTGAAAAGCTAGTGTCGAAAATCCTGCCCACGTCAGGACTCGAACCTAGGACCTCCCGGTCAGAGTGGCTGCAGTGACATCAGTAGATGCACTGAGCTACCGCTTCCTATCTTGATGCTAACATGCGTCTTACTCTATGAAACTTAGGTCCGCGTGGTCGTCTACAACGGTCCATCAGAGACTACCTACGCAGCCACGATACCCCCTGCGGAGGGGACGAGCAGGGCAAATGAATTTAAATTTTATGTTCACTATTAAATGGCAAAGCTCAAATTAAACCATTAAACATGAAACTTCTCGTCAAAGGTGCCTCGCTAAGCTACCAAACTCATATTTTTGGTTTTATCGGTTTATCTCTATAATCTTAATAGTTTCATTGCTTCAAACACTGACCCATATTTCGGTCACTAAAATAGGTTAGCGAACAGAGAGTCCATACTAAAATGCTGACTCCCGCAATCCAATGACTAACTGTAACTCTGGAAGCTTAATATTCAGGGATTGTTTAGGGAGTCATGGTTGTAAATCCTTATTAGCGCACCACCAAACTTTATACTGAGAGAACATGTATTTCTCTATGGCCTTTGTTACATCATCGAAGGGTTTTTACCTCTTTCTGGGGAGGAAATTATATGGTCACAGATGATTTCACGGAAAAAGATTCATTTTGTTATTCTTGCCATGCACTGAATGCATAAGGTTTAATGCACAAATATTTTAAAATTACTTGGAATTCTTATTTTTGTAGTGTATTAAATGTAATTGCTTAAATAAAAACGTTTTCTCCTATATTGACATTGTTAAAGAGAAGTTCAGTTTTCTTTCCCCATTTACATTTTATGCACAAATGGTTGTTCTGAGTTTCTCCGTGAACTTTGAAAAAGTCCTTTTGCGCCAATATTTGACGCATCAAAGGATCCAAGAAACTCAACCATAAAAATCACATTTAGTTTTCAAATAGATGTACATTGTGAACGTATTAAAAGAAGTACTTTACTTTACAGTGATATCACCAGAAGGTAAAAAATCCTATTCCAGAATTTTCCAGGAATATGCTTCACACAATACGAATTTTGGATTCAAAGAGAGGTTCCAAATCCTTTAAAACCGTTTTTTACCGAACGCTTGCTTCATTATTTAACCATAGGAAGGGGTAGGAGGAAGAAATTAATATTTAAGTATACGCCCTGCAACTGTGAGTAGCTTATTCTCTTACGTATTTTAGAGAGCTGATGTACTTATATTTTGAATTTAACGAAAGGTTATAAAGAGAATGTGTATTAGAGATGTCATTTGAAGTACTAAATTATCATAACTATTGTCGAAATGGATTTTGCTTAGGAATGAACTGAACAAAATTATTTTTGAAAAATATTTGTCCAGTGCGTATAGTAAAAAAAATCAAAAAATCCTGCGCAGTTTATTCTGCTTCCCCATACCTCACACATAGTCTTTGAGAAGTATTTGGCGTTAAATAAGTATATAAATTTTGATTCTCAGACGAGGAAAACTTAAATTGCCGCTTTTCATTCTCCTGTGCCAGTTAATAATGCAGGATGACAATGTGGAAGTTTCTTGCAGATAGAGAATGTCAGATAGATACCGTAAGAGATATTGATTGCTTACCCTAGGTCTCCCGAGTGCATAGACATCTGGCAATGACGCTACGACAAAGCCCTTGACGGAAGAAGCTGTGGTACCGGAGCATATATAGACATAGTTGTTAAGGAAGTGAGTGTTAAAGCAGTTCTGAGTATTAAGGATGGGAAGTAGTAAATTAAGAGAAATAGCACATACGACCATTGTGCGTCCGATATTAGAGTACGGGCTAGCATGTTAGGATCAGTGTAGAAAGGGCCAAATAAACTCTATCGAAAGAGTTCAGAAAGTAGCAGCAAAATTTGTTGCAAGAAAAATTTCGTTTGTGAATCCTTTCAATAAAGTATCGACATGGGATTCATTGGCGAGATATAGAGAAAAAGCAAGGTTATGTTTATTTTACAAAGCTTTAGATAAAAATCCGGCATGGAGGGACATTTAGAAAATGAGGTATTAACTCGTTTACTTAGCCCATCACGTCCATAATAAAAAAAATACGTGCAAGGAAATAGATAACTGATATTGGAAAATATTATTTTGTAAATAGGACACGCTAATCATGGAATAGCGTGCCTAGAGCACTAATGGAGACTTTTCCCACGAACATCAAGACTTTTATGTTAAGATTAAATTCTAGAAATGGAAATGTAAGCGATAAGATCAGTAGTCTGTGAAGGGTCTGTACATTTAGTAGGCAGGACTAAAGTGAAATAAAATTGTACTAGTGTATGTATTTTTGTGCTCTTTATTGTATTACATCATTGTGTTATATGTATAAGTGTGAATAATTTGCCACCAGGCCCAATGGCCAAAACAAATGAAATAAAAATAAAACTATCATTTTCATGAGTGCGTTTGAATGTTGCAACGAGAACTGCCCACGTGCTCTGACCGGAGCTCTCGCCTGCGGCAGGCTCTGATGCTGAGCGCTGAGCCACTGCACCCAATGAAAACACACACACACACATATATGTTCATGAGTACGTTGGAGTACGTTGGAGTTCATGAGTACATATATGTTCATGAGTACGTTGGAACTAGCTTTTCAGCTAGGTCGAATTCAGTCGCTGTCTGGCAGAGAATTCTAGCTGCCGGCTGCTCTGATCAGCTTAGAGCTTGTCCCGGCTGGGGCGGTGCCCCGCTGGCGGGAGAGTCTTCGTTACGGGGAAACCCCACTAGCCGACGGTAGGTCGGCGCCGGATCTCGCCATCCAGCGGGGGAAGATCACCGCCATCTCCCGAGAAAAAGCATGCACTACACTAACGGGACTAATGACCAAAGCAGTTGACGCGCCCGAAAACACGAAAAAATCAATCAATCAATCAACTGATGTCACTACAATACCTCTGAACGGGTGGCCCTAGAGTTCGAGTCCCGACGTCGGCAGAATTTTCCGCACTAGCCACTTATGTAGTACGCATTGACTGGCGCTGTTTGGAAGAGAATTATAGCGGAGGCCTCCTCTCATTTGAAGTTTACGGTGGTTTCTCTGGTCAACATCATGCTAATGCGGGAGCAGTACGCTAACAAACGGGTATACGGAGTGCATACGAGCTTTCTTTCCCCTTCCCTGCCCTTTCCTCACCCCTTGCGTACACACACACACACACACACAAGCACTACACTACCACACAAACTGACACACCAATTGGGAGCTTAGGACTTATACTTGTACCTAGCGACTGAGGCGGTGCCTCTCTGGTGGGTGGTATCTTGTGAGGAAAACCTCGCAAGGCGACAAATAGTATGGCTCCGGATATCCCCAGCCAGCGAAGGAAAGTCACCACCACCTCGCGCTATAAAAAATACATTAAGGTATGTTCATAGTTCTAGGGTGCTGTAGGTATTATGATCATGTTGTTACTGTGGTGGCGGTATGATCGTAAAGGATGTTTGTTTTATTGAGATATCAGTTGTAGATCAGGCAGATGTGCTGAGGAGTTGAAAGTAGAAATTGCGGTGTTTGATGGAATGGTTGGAGTCGAGAAGATCGCATTCGCTTCGGTCCGTTTTGTTAAGGGAACTTCTTCACCATTGATTGGAGAATTCACAAAAATAGAATTCGATCAGATCAACCGGCCGGTAGAATTCTTCCCCAGACAGTGGCTGAATGTGACATAGCTTTGTTGCTGGCGCCGCAAATGCACTGAACTAGAACCTAAGGACCTCCTGGTCAATGACGATGCAGTGGCAACTGTTGTTCTCACGGAGTCATCTCAGCCGGTCAATACTATTGAGGGGCAAACTCTGCTTCTGGAACTGCGTTTAATGAGATCTACCACGTCTTCATTGGTAAAAGTAAACATCTTTGACTCCCGTACATGACCAATATTTGCTTTAAAGCCTCTTCTTGTAATGCAAAAAAGGCCAAGTCAAAAGACAATCCTATCCCTTAACTTCACATTGATTTACATTGGGCTACGATTATTTTGTCATTTCAATGGTGCAAGAAAAACCGTTCTGTATAATAGTTTGAATATGGACATTGGCCCTTCTTGCACCAAGCCACATAAATATGAGCCGTCGAAAACAAAAGTGGTTTAAGAAGATTTTGAGTTACATGCACTGGTAGATGGTTTTAACATTATTCCATCACGGGTTAAATTTATCGTGAGAGTCAAGCGCATCAGTGCGTCTTCGCTAGAGGCCAGCACAAAGCACAAGGAGCCATCAAGTTGCTCATATCGGTGCATGCAATTACGGTATAAGTCACGGGTGGGACGAAACAACAGGTTCCAGGGGCTCCCAAGAAACAGCTTCTTGTTTATCTGTTCCCATCACAGAAGAAGCATCTTGTAAAAACTTTTAATCGCGTTTAGTGATACGTTCACAGGTCCGAATCGCAACTTCAAAATTGCTCTCACTTGGATGAAAATTGTGACAAAGCCAATGATTAAAACATTATTGACCACAACTTTCTTGTATGAGGACATTCAGTTATAAAAAATGACTCCTATTTTGGAAACATTGAGCAATCTGGCAAAATTAAAATTCATTATGTTCTCTCTGACTGATGTAATACCTTTCGTTCACCTCGAAAGTCGAAGAGTTCGTGAAATGGCCCAAGGATATTTAAGTCCACTATGCAACTTGAAAAAGCAATTGTGAGAAAGATTAATAATGTGTGAGCCAAAGTAAATTAGCTTCAAATACAGTGGATGCGGTTTCTTGGAGAAGAACCTAACTGTTACCTGGAACTATAGCAAGAAAAGACGTCTTTGAACAACTGCAGTTCACATACCTCCAGTGCACCACAATTACTTCAACTCATTAAAAGCATTCCTAGTTGGTAGCCTTGGAAGATATGGAACCATTAGGAAAAGATGAGGAGCAGCCTGCTGCCCAAACTAACTTGTCGACTAAGTGAGCAAAGCTGACTTACCCTTCTAAAAAAAGCTTATTCTCAGTGGCTTAATGTAAAACTTGTAGTAACAAAAACAAGCTTATTTATTTTTTCGATATTAAATTGTAATTTACATTGTATAAAATATCAAAACGTTGTGTACATTGTTCTTTTATGTTTTTAATTAATTTCTTTCTATTTTGCTATTTTTTATCTCATTATTTTTGCAGACGAAAATTATGCATGCCAGTTATTTCAATGTAAGTAATAGGTTTGAGAAACGGTGCTTACAAAAGTTGTGTAAGCCAACAAAATAGTTAATTAAATAATAAGAAATGTTGCAATCCAAACTATCTGTAGTAAGTTCAAATCAATCTCCTTAACACATTCATAACACTTTACATAATTTATTTCGAAGCATTATAGTTTTACAGCGTTTTTTTTTTTGTTTACACGCCATTTTCCGGAAAGTGTGTTTTTCGACTTACATTTTTGTTCTCAATGGCTCATGTATTAAGTTTTCAAATTTCCCAATTAAATATTCACAGTATGATAAAAAAAGATACAAAAGTAAAATACATCGTCAATAAATCTCTGTATTACTTAAAAGAATGCAAATAGTCACTTGATCATCACAATAAAAATCTGCAAGATATCTTTCTTCCCCTATTATTTTACCACCTACACCAATCGCGACTGAACTCTTCAGTCAAGAGTCTTGCTACAGAAGTTTCTCCATATTTCCACAATGGCTTCGTGAATTCTAATCAAAGTTAAAGATTTTGAATTTTTATAGTTCTTTGTGGTGTCTGTGCGGATGGCGAAAAGTATTTTGTTCCATTTCCTTCTCTAATTTTTTTTTCCTGAAAAAGTCCCATCGTTTCTTCCTCTGCAACTTGGTAATTAAATTCAAGCGACATTTCTAAGACGTTTCTCTAGGAACGACAGGCGCACAGTTTTTCACGGAAACTTTTTGTATTCTAACTTAAAATGTTCAGATAATCGTAGGGCATACAAAAATTTAAACAAATATTTTAAAAGAATTTTTGAGGCACGTATCAGTAACTAGAAAGAGTCTCGAAATGTCACATACTTTATAGATATATTGGACTGAAATTCCTATTTTACTGGGTTAATATAATTCAAGGCTTGCATGCGAGAATATTCCGCACTTTGTAAAACATTGTTAAAAACTGTCAGTACAAAATATTCTGATAAGAACTCAATACGAAATATTCTAATGATCCGTGCTATGGAGGGAGTTCAAATATTTAATACGAGCAAAATCTCCAAAATCTCTCACTTTTTTCTTTCTCGTATACATACGTATATATGGGAGTAAGATACGTAGTATGGAGAAAGTTATGTAATGCTGCGAAAAATAGATTTCGAAATTTCAACGGAAACACACGTTTTGGGGTCCCATGATACCGAAAAATGGTTCTTTTCAAAACGACCGTTGACCTGTCAGACGGACAGGCAGACGATCTGTCAGTCTCTCCGTCCGTCTATCTGTAAAATTTGGAGATACTTCACATGAAGCCCTCCGGTCATTTTGAAAATTTTCTCAAAAATGGCTCCAAATTTTTTCTTTAAATTTTTTGAAAGTATAGAGTGAAATGCACTTATAAATGTGGAGTAAATTTGATTTTCCCCAGCAACTATGAATTTTCGAAAACTAAAACATGTGATTTTTTTCGGAAATATTGAAGATAGATTTTTTTAATAAAATTAGTTTTCTGCAATTAGGTCTTTAATTAATGAGTTAATAATTTTCGAGCAATTTTGAATGAAATATGCGAAATATTGAAATTTATAATAAATTAAATTTCCTCCATAAAGGCTACAAATTTTTTCATAATTTTTTAACAGATAGTGTTAAAGGCGTTCTATAGCATGATATAAACATCATTTCGATGTATTCTTTTGTTTATCGTTTGGTTTTAATATCTCTCTCACATCGTTAATATAGATATTACCGACAAAGTGTACACATATTGCAGTTGTGAATACATATGCTTCAAATGGTGGCTCTTAAAATTTTTCGAGAACTCAAAACGTTTTTGTGGAAATGCGCTCAAAATTCCCCATTGTCAGGATACTCCAACGATATTTTTCCCAAAAAGGCTCCAATTTTAATTTGTTCATTTGTATAAAACTGTGCTAAATCGTGCTAAATGTACTGTGTAAACTGATCAATGCTTTTTTCTTCTTTTTATTTTATTAAAAATTTACACAAAATATATATTTTTTTAAATATCTTTCACGTTGATAATATTTGCCTTACCGGTTATTTGCATACAGTATTTTATATGTGAATAGAGATGATTCAGATAATTTCTAATGATATTTCTCGAAAAAACAAACGTTTTCTGTGAAAAGACATTTTCCCGAAATAGGCTCCAAAATTTTCAGCAAAAATTTTACTTAAATAGATATTTCAATTCGACTATTAGATAACCATGAAATTGAAGAAACGTGATAAAATTTCTTTTACGCGCCAATAGATAGCAACTAAGAAGAGAGTGGGGCAAAATCGAAAAGTAAGGTCAGACTGAAGAAATGTAGAAACTAACTCATGTTAAAAGTCTGTGATATTCTGCAGCATCACTAGGTGGTAATTCCGTGATCACCCTGATGCAGAGTTCTTGAAATGTTGGTAAAATTAAGTTTTGAGAAAAAATAAAATATGCAACTTGCGCTGAGATTGTGTCGGTGTTATAATTTAAGGAAATAACTTATTTCAAGAAATCATTTGATATGCTAGCTTTAACCACATGTATTTATTCAATTTTCTAAGTGAACAATGTAGAGAAAAATAATGTGAATTTGATTCGAAGTAATATGAATTAAATTTCGCCAGTGGAAATTAGAATGCCAACTTAATTAAAACATACGTCATTAGGTTTTCAATGAAGTAGTTTTTCATAAAAAATTAAATAATAAAATTAATGAGAAATAATAAAATTGTAGTTCTTGTATATAAAATTGTAGATATTATTAGTAATGGTTATGTTTTGTTTTGATGTAAAATGCAAGTGAATTTCAGAATCGTAACTGTGGTGATTTATAATTCAAAAATATTAGGTGAATTGCAGTATTTGTTAACTATACTGTAGTCTACTATAACAGAAATTTTCAACAAAAATATTACCCACCGTTTAGTAGAAAGTTTTCGCATTTGAACTCTCTTTAAACAAGAATTAAATTTAACACGTTCTTTTCTACGAGCGGAAAATTATTTACGTCCAAAACAATAGTTTTCGAGGACTTTTTGTATCATGTATCAAGGATAACCATGAACGCATTAGTTATGTGTTAAATGATAATTGGAAATGAAATGTTTTTATATCACCATGTGGCAATTGAGATTCCAGATTGACTAGCGTGCATGATTTTATGTCAAAACAAACACATCAACACACACATTAATGTGTTTCGTGAACTTGCAGGTTCGATGCAGAAATGAATGGTTCGTGCAAGAACACTGAAATACCACAAAGAAATACGTATACAATTTCTCAGCTGTGTATAAAATATAATATAATTTTATCATGTACATTATCTAAAGAGAATCATTGAATTATTTCATTTTATAATGGTTAAAAATAATCTAAATTAGTGGCGTTAAATGAAGACTAACATGCAAATATTTTTTCAACAAATAGAAACAACGAAATGTGACGTAATTTGTCTGTTGGAGGAATCTCTTAAAAATGGCATAACAAAGATGACTGGGGTGATTTTCACTCCATACTTAGTCTCCTGTCAAGGCTAAACATCTATTTTTGAAGACAGTAAGTCATGAACAGTAAGTGAAGATACTATTTTTAATATTTCTGTATTGATATTATAATGTATATTAGCTGTGGAAATGGGTATAGAGGTTATGTTAGTCGCACTAACCAAACAGAATATGCTTTGGAAAAGAAAGTGCATGTAATATATTGAAACATGACTCTCTAGAATCATCTTCTGTATTATACATTACAAAAGGAAATTAAACTATTTGTAAATGACTCTACTGGAAATATTGGTGAAACATATTTCTGTAAAATTGGCAAAACATATTCCATGCTCCATTTTATTTTTTTACCTAAAAACAACTATATTTACTGTATTATGACTGTATCCCATTTACACACTTGCTCAATCATTGGTCACTTGTTTATATTTTGGAGAGTTGCGTGCCTGAATACACCGTGCACGTAGTTTGAAGTTACACAAAATTTATAATTATTTTCACATCTACTAAAAGTTTGCATAACATTATTTTCTCTTTCATGAAATGTAAAAATTCAAATTAGAACACCAGTAAAGTGATTGTACATTTTGTGATATAACTTAAACAAAATGCTATGCAGAATTATATTGAATATCAGCACGCATATTTAAAACTTAAAAAGAAAAAAATCATATTTCTTATAAGCCGATATAACCTGTTTAGGATTGTTTTCATTCATCTACCTTTCGTCAATATGCACTATCATGCGAGAAGTGTGAGGCACTGTAAATATTCACAACTGCAACCATAAAACACAACAAACTAATTCACAGAACAAATCAAACTTACTTGTACATCTTGATCGTCTGTATTATTTATAATGGATAAGATTGTCTCGACCTCTTAGCAAATGGTATTTTTGGGCACAGGAAGTGCTTCCCAGCACTGGGCATCCGCGATGCGACCATCCCCGAGAAGCAGCTGAGGGGCCCAGCCGCACCCATGCACCAGTGACACCATCGCCGCTCCCGCCAAAGCCCCAGCCTCGCGCCATGTGCGCTTCGTGGAGTCGCCGCGGCGCTGCGCCCCCTACCACCTAGAGCCGACCCGCTTCCACCGCGCGCGCCCCCGCTCCCGGAGCAGGTGAGCCCCGGCCTCGCACCGGAAGTGCATCGGCTGATGTCACAGCACGGCCTCTAGGCGGAAACCCCACTAGCCGACGGTAGGTCGGCGCCGGATCTCGCCGTCCAGCGGGGGAGGATCACCGTCATCACCCGAGGGAAAAAAAATGCACTACACTTACGACACATGGATTACACTTAGGAGAAGCAGCTGAGGGGTCCAGCCGCACCCATGCACCAGTGACCCCATCGCCGCCCCCGCTCCAGCCCCAGCCCCGCGCCATCTCCCGAGGGAAAACATGCACTACACTTTCAGGACCAATGACCTAAGCTGTTGATCGCTTACCAGCCAACCACCCAGCCTCAGACCGGAAGGTCCTAGGTTCGAGTCCCCACGGCAGCAGGATTGCCTCGCATCAGTTGATGTCACTGCACGGCCTCTAGGCGGAAACCCCACTAGCCGACGGTAGGTCGGCGCCGGATCTCGCCGTCCTGCGGGGGAAGATCACCGCCATCACCCGAGGCAAAAAAATGCACTACACTTACGACACATGGACTACACTTACGAGAAGCAGCTGAGGGGTCCAGCCGCACCCATGCACCAGTGACACCATCGCCGCCCCCTCTCCAGCTTCAGACCCGCGCCATCTCCCGAGGAAAAAACATGCACTACACTTACGGGACTAATGACCTATGCTGTTGATCGCTTACCAACCAACCACCCAGCCACTGACCGGGAGGTCCTAGGTACGAGTCCCCACGGCAGCAGGATTTTCGACACAAGCTTGTCAGCTAGGTCGAATTAAGCCGCTGTCTGGAGGAGAATTCTAGCGGCCAGCTGCTCTGATCGGTAGTTTTACGTAGTTTCTCCGATCAACACCAGACGAATGCCGGAGCTGGACCTTAACAAACAGGCAAAAGACCGCGCGCGATCTTTCCTTCCTCTTCCTTGTCCTATCCTCTCCCATTATACACACACTTACATTAACATGCACTACACTACCTCACATGCCGAGAGACCAGTCGGGGCTTAGAGCTTGTCCCAGCTGGGGCGGTGCCCCGCTGGTTGGAGAAAGTGCCGCTAGTCGTCAGTAGATCGGCGCCAGATCTCCTCATTCAGCGGGGGGAAGATCACCGCCACATCAAGATGAAGAAAACATGAACTATACTAACGGACTAATGACCTCGTTAGTCGACGCGCCCGGCATCACTATCAATCAATCAACCCTTGCTACGTATTCTTTTCATTTCGCGACGACCTGCAAAACCCTTTTTGGAGTAATCGATTAGTGATTCCGGATGCGTCAACAACTATTAGAACCAACGGCCATTAGTTCCGTAAGTGTAGTGCATGATATTATCACGGAAGGTGGCGATGATCAACCCCTGCTGCAGGACGAGATCCGGTGCCAACCACCCGTCGGTTTGTAGGGTTTCCCAAAAAGGTATCTCCCATCAGCCGCCCCGAAAGAAAACCCTCTAACACGTGGTATAACCAGAAAGCATGTTTTGTGGATCCTTAAAACCAAAAAATCGAATGATGGAAAACATCTGACCGTCTGTGAACAACGCCAGCAGATAAACTGTTTAACCAATTGTCTCCAAAATTGATGGACTCCAATCGATCTGGCTGATGTCATTGCCCCTTGAATTTGAAACCGATATTTTAATTCTGTGGCGGGGGTACTTTATATGAAACCTCGGGACATTTTCCAAATTTTCAAAAAAATGGCCCCATTGTTTTTTATTAAATTTTGTGGTTGGATTGTGTGAAGCACGTTTAAGAGAATGGTGCAATTAGTTAAAATCTCTGATTTGTCGAAAATTGCAAAACTTTAAATTTTTTTTCGGCGTCTTCCTACAACTACAATTCTGAAAACAGAGATTTTTTCCCTTAATAGAATCTGTTCCTTAAAGAAATATTTTGAAAGAAGCACTTGTACAATTTTTCGAAAAGTTGAGTACTTTTCCCGAAATTTGTGTGAAAATACGAACGAGAAAATTCGTGCTGTTTTAGCACCACTAGTTTGCTGTATCATATTAACCCCGACTGATCCTACGTTTTCCCTTCAATTATTTTTCAAGGAGTTCTACGATTCAGCATTATTCTTCCCAATGGTATCCTCCGTGCGCGAGCTTGGCATTGGCTCGCGCGTGTTAATGAAGCGCTTTGTCTTGCTTGTTCTCGTGGGCGAGCGGCGCGAAACGTCGGATGCAAAAAGAATAAATTTATTTAAACTACAATTGGGAGGAACTCGATGGCAGTTAATTGCAAATTACATAATAATGGTAATAATAATAATGCAAAAATAAAAAATAATAATATAAAAACTAAATGATGATTCAGAAAACATTAAATTTCATGAACGAAAAGTAAAGAAATGTCTATAATCTAAAATGGCACTGAATGTATGCACAATTAAGACTACACTGCACTGATTTTCACTTTACTGCACTTCACTTCACTACAAAACACTTTAAACACCTCCTTCATTATCTGCTCTGCACTGCATGACAACTCACTTCACTATATAACCTAATATTCTTTTTTCTATTACCATTGTATAATGCTGTCACTTGATGGATGCAACTGGTTGATAATGATACTCATTACGATACAGATTTCATTGTGATACTGGTTCTTGAGCAATCAGAGAGAAGCTTACAAACCAATTATTGACACTTAATTGATCATTGAGAATCGTTCTAGTAAATATTTCGTTCAATTCTGTACATTAAAATTACATTTCATATTATATTATTCCTGTCAGTTTTAATTTCCTTTATTATTAGTATTTTTTTGTGTCATGTTATTTAAAATATATTGAATCGTAATTTCTTTTTGATCCTATTTGACTAGCGCAGTACTCACTGGTAGGCGGAGTGGTAACCACTGAAATGCCTTGGCTGAATCCCACATGTTAAATGCCACGAAACGATTCAATGTAAAAATTTAACATAAAAGTCGTAGGAAACGTACCGTATAAAACTCGCTATAATGAGCATTAATACACTCGTATGAAGCTTATGATACTCGCTCGTTCCTTGCACGTATATCACACTCGTGAATTAATACCCAACATCAAGTTATCGTTTCATAATGTGCCGTAGTTAACGCCCTCATAAACTTAGGAATACCCAAAATGAATTTCCTAAACTGTTAATGGAACGCCTGGAGAGAAAAGGTTGAAGGGTTCTCGCAGGCCACGCGTGGCGGTGCGCAGGTGGCGCCCCGCGCAGCACATGTCGCACCGCCAGGAGCGGGCGGCGTCGCGCAGCAGAGGGTGGTCGCAGCAGGCGCTCGCCCCCGCCCCCGCCCCGCCTCCTGGGTCCGCCTCCGCGGCCGCCTACCTGCCGGCGGCGGCGGCGCACGCCCGCTACCCCACGCAGGCGCTGTCGCCCGCGGCGCTCGCCCTCGCCCAGGACCACGCGCACGGCTGCGCGCACGCCCCGGATCGCCCGCGCCACGCCGACCACAGCAAGGTGCGCCCGCGCGCGGATCCATGGCGATGGTGACAAACAAGGTTGCACAGTGTGTCTCAGGGCGATTGGTACAGGTTTCTATGGCACGGGCGCTCACAAATAAGCTACACAGGGTGTCTCAGGGCGATTGGTACAGATTTCTATGGCATGGGCGCTCACAAATAAGCTATACATGGTGTTTTGGCATGTTTTGGTGGGTTTCAATGGCATGAGGGCTCACAAATAAGCTATACAGGGTGTCTCAGGGCTTTGGTACCGGTTTCTATGGGATGGGCACTCACAAATAAACTATACAGAGTGTCTCAGGGCGATTGGTACAGGTTTCTATGGCATAAGGGCTCACAAATAAGCTATACATGGTGTTTTGGCATGTTTTGGTGGGTTTCAATGGCATGAGGGCTCACAATTAAGCTATACAGGGTGTCTCAGGGCTTTGGTACCGGTTTCTATGGGATGGGCACTCACAAATAAGCTATACAGGGTGTCTCATGGCGATTGGTACAGGTTTCTATGGCATGGGCGCTCACAAATAAGCTATACAGAGTGTCTCAAGGCTTTGGTACTGGTTTCTATGGGATGGGCGCTCACAAGTAAGCTATACAGAGTGTAGCTATATACAGTTTTTCATTTCTATGACATGAAGAAAGGATCAGGATCGGACGCTCGCAAGTAAGGTTACACAGGCTGTCGCGGGACCATATTTACTCATATCTGTGGCATGAAGATGCATTGAAGATCGAGGGCTTGCAAATAAATGTACACAGGGTGTCTCAGGGCGATTGTTGCTCATTGCTATGGCATGGACCGGCGATGAAGATCGGGCGCTTGCAGATGAGGATGCATAGGCTGTCTCAGGGCGATTCATTTCTAAGAGATGTAGAGGCGATGAGGATTATTCAATTCAATTACGCCTTATTTTTCGTGGCGGGACTCAGGCCATCAGATCTGCTCTTCCACCTGAAAACGCACCTCACTACGCGCCTTTCACCTCTAGCAGAGAAAGATCTCATTCAGGCAATGAAAATGGCAATTTTTAATTTCGCTCACAGGCCTCTTTCAAGCTTGAGAATATTTTACATGCAGTAAATCTACAACATGGGACAACCGGCTTCACTTCCCCTTCGAAAGAAGGCGAATGAAAGATTTTTTGCCCTTAAAAATCTACGGCTTTAATCGGATTTTAATCCGCTGGGTATGAGTGTCCGATAAGGGCAACTGTCACACCAAAACCGTTACACATGTAATATTTGATCATAATTGGTAGACAGCTCATCGTGCACTGGTGTTTGGCAAATTACGTCCAGACGCAGGCGAAGAGTTTTCATTTGCACATTACATGTTGCTCTTTGCGTACTTTTCGTAACTTGTTTATTGGCAAAGATTGATCATCTTTAAATTCTGAATATGTCCTGGAAGTTGGTAACATTTATACTAAGACCCTGAAATTTTTTTCTTTAATACTTCACTTCAGAGGTAGGATTCTTACTTTATAAACACGGCGATTCAAAATTCCATTCCTACCTCGGAAATTAACTGTACCACGATTCTTTTGCGTGAAATACTTTATTTGAGAAGTCTTAAGCGTTTTCCGGAATCGAAGAAAACTGACGGGCTCGGTGGTGACAAAACTTTGGAAACACACTGTTAGATGCCAATAGCTCGACGCTTTGAAAGGAAAGGTCCCCTCGTGCGAAAGTGATGGCCCTCCATACACGTGTAGCCCGACTGCATCTCGGGATCACTTTTCCCTCACTTCCGCTTTCCCGCTAATCCCCTTTCACTTTTCGTTGTACCTGAATAGGGAAAGTCCAACTGCATCCCGCTTAATTGTTACGGTATTTCGCAAGAAGTAAATATTCGTGTTTAAGTTTTCTTTAACATGTAGCTCAAATAGATTTTCTGCGCCAATCCAAGTCACCGGAGTTGGAAGATGCTCGTTATGGATGGTTTCAAGGTTTGTTTCCCCAAATTTTAAGGGGCGATTTCCAATGTTGGCAGCGCTCTAAAAGGATGTGAAAATGATATTTCCAAACAAAATTGAATCAGAGACTTGAAAAGGCAAATAAGTCCTTATTGCATAATTCTGCGAAAAACAAAAAAAAAACTTTATAACGTCCTCATCTGGTATCTGGAGCATTTATTTTCTACACAAAAGTTGTAGAACTAGTCATTATTGATTGCTTGAGCTCCTCTGTAACATCCAATTCGCATTTCTGTGATGCACAGAACCGTTTTTATACATTGGACGTATTTCCATTATAAAATAATAATGAAATTTTGAAAAACATTTTTTTATATTTCATTAGTTTTGGACTTATTAAATAATACAACCATAGAATAAATCTATAACGATGTGAATAATCATATTTAGGCATTTAGGCATTTCCTAGCTACTAATGCTAGTTCTTCTGTGTGAGGATCAGAAATTAGTCTTTGAATTCTTTCTCTTTTTCAGGCATTATACTTTTTAGACAGTAGAAGACATATTGTAAGCTGGACAAGTTTCATTTTTACTCTGTTCAATTGCACGAAGAATAACAAAGAAAAACATAAATCTCAACTCTCTTTGTGCGAAAAGTGGACTTCTTTTCTCTTTTAAAATCACAGATTCAATTACAATCGATAAATATAATTCTAAGGAGACCACGGTAAATGTGAATTCCTTGAACTAAGGAAGAAGGGGGGAAGGGGTGCAACGGACTATGCCTTTTTGGGAGGGAAGATTAGGTTAGGTTGCCCATCTAAACACGAGAATGGTTAATGAAAAGTTCAGTGCGGGATGCAGTCGAAATACTGCCCGCAAGACACAACAAAAATTACGCTCTTGACCCTGTGACTTCGCATTTTCGTGCGCTCGGCAACCGAATTGTCGACACGTTACGTCATATGCATATATTATCATGGGTCAATAAAATATCAGAACATTTGTGAGAAAAATACATTGTATGACTGTGTTTGGTAATTCTGTGACTGATCGTATACTTATTATTGGAAGTCATTTCGTAGAGCCAGTCTTTTTCTTTAATTAAATTCAAAATGACGGCGCTATCCAATGTTTTTGAAAGCCAACGTGATGCATATCAAAAACCAAGCTCGCGGGATTAAAAGCAATTTGGAAACAATTTGCATAAGTCTCCGTGCAAAAAGCAATTAAGAATTACCGAAGTGCAAGGACAGAACACACATTAGGATTTAAATAGATTGTATGTTGTCAATTTTCAATATTTTGGAATTAAATTTTGACATTAATTAAATCCTCAAAATCACTTACATGCATTACACTACCATACATGTCGGGAGACCAGCCGGGAGATTGAAGCTTGTCGCGGCTGGAGCGTTGCCCCGCTGATGAGAGATTCCTGATTGGGAAAACACGCGCAAGCCATCGTGTACGTTGGTCTCGGATCTCACCATCCAGAAAAGAAAAATCACCGTCACCTCCTGATAAACAACATGGGCTACATTTACGGGACTAATGATCTTAGCAGTAAAGGCGCCCGGCACCATCAAATTGGCAATGAATCAATGCAATATCTTCTAGTGAACGATGCTGCCGAGACATCGATTGATTGATCGATTCATTGTTAGTGATTTCGGGCGCATCAACTATTATGGTCATTATTCCCGTAAGAGTAGTGAATGATTTTGCTCGAGAGATGGTGGTTGTCTCCCCCCTCTGGATGGCCAGATCCGGCGCCGACCTACCGTCGACAAACGGGTTTTCCCCAAACTGGTATCTCCCACCAGCGGGTCACCGCCCCAGCCGTGTCAAGCTCTAAGCCCCCGACACTTGTGGTAGTGTAGCGCATGTTAGTGTAGGTGAGTGTGTAAGGGGGCGATGATAGAAAAAGGAAGAGGAAAGAAAGATCGCGCGCGGTGCGTGACCCGATTGTTAGGGTACTACATCGACATTTGCCTGGTGTTGATTGGAGAAACCACGTAAAACTATCGACCAGAGCAGCCGGCCGCTAGAATTCTCCTCCAGACAGCGACTGAATTCGACCTAGCTGAAAAGCCAGTGACGAATGTCCTGCCGCTGTAGGGAGTGGGAACCTGGGACCTCCCGGTTAGAGGCGCTGCAGTCGCATCAGTTGAAGCACTGAGCCACCGCTCCCGGTCAGAGGAGTGGAGTTGTCGGTGGGCAGCCAGTGACTGACGCGGGGGCGTGCCTCTCCGTGCGCAGACCGGTAGCGGTAGCTCAGTGCATCAACTGATGCGACTGCAGCGCCTCTAACCGGGAGGTCCCAGGTTCCCACTCCCTACAGCGGCAGGACTTTCGTCACTGGCTTTTCAGCTAGGTCGAATTCAGTCGCTGTCTGGAGGAGAATTCTAGCGGCTACCACCTAGAGCCGACCCGCTTCCACCGCGCGTGCCCCCGCTCCCGGAGCAGGTGAGCCCCGGCCTCGCATCAGCTAATGGCACTGCACTAGGCGGAAACCCCACTAGCCGACGGTAGGTCGGCGCCGGATCTCGCCGTCCAGCGGGGGAAGATCACCGCCATCGCCCGAAAAAAACATGCACTACACTAACGGGACTAATGACGAAAGCAGTTGACGCGCCCGGGAACACGAAAAAATCAATCAATCAATCAATTAATCAATCAATCAATCCGTGCGCAGGGCCACCGCTCGCACGCGCACTCCCGGGGCGCGAACCGCTCGCGGGCGCCGGCCGCCGCCATGTACCAGTCGCACGACCAGCCGCTGCCCGGCGCGTGGTACAGCCCCGCCGCCGCCGCCGCCGCCGCCTACCCCGCGGGCTCCCCCACCAACCCGCAGTACCTCTTCTTCTGGATGCCGCCCCAAGACGCCGCCTCTGCCGCCGCCGCCACGGCCGCCCCCGCCGCCCCCGCCGCCGCCGCGCCGCCCTGCGCGAGCGCGAGCACGTCCTCCGCCCCGCCCGCGCAGCCGGCGCAGCACGCGCACCCCATGCAGCGCGGCGGGTGGCTGCCCATGGGCAACCCCTGGTTCCAGCCCGCGGGCGCCTACTGGCTGCCGGCCGCGCAGCCGCACGCGCACGACTACCCGCAGGTATGCGAAATTGTTTATTGTAACATGCAATATAAGTGTGCTTCCTGGAATAGATAAAACGTGACATTATTATATACAATGTAAAGAAGGGCACTGGAGAAGTTAATGTTTCACCATTAATAAAATAAGCATACAGTTAGAAAATGTCAAAATTATAAAAAGGCGATCTAGTAGGTCAAGACCTCTATGAAAGGTCACTAAAAGATGTCGTTCCCCCTCTTTCTCTCCGTTTCTCTTTCTCTCCCTCACTCTTTCTCTCCTCTCTCTTTTCTCCCTCTCTCTTTCTCGCTCTCTATTTCTCTCCCTCTCTATTTCTCTCCCTCTCAGCTCAGCTCAGTTAAAATTCATGAACGAATTAAAAAGTAAAATGAGTGATAATTGCTAACTGTGATATGTAAAAGCTTTATCACTTTTCTCAATAGTACTCATTCCAGGGAAGTATTTTCCAAGATTGCAAGTTCAATGTCATGATTCAATTTACGAATCTATGGAATCTACGTACATGCAGATATGGTTGTCAATGCCTTTGGGAAAGAGTAGAATATATTGTCCTTGTAACAATCGTTTTGTGGCTTTTACTTGAATAGGGGTTTTAGCACCAGGCGTAAGGAGGCATCCTAAAACTCTAGCCAGTCACGTGACTAACGGCTTTATACAGAAGAGTTATAGCAATTGCGACATTGCGTTATACATTATAACAAAAGAAACGTTTCAAGCGTTGACCAAAGAAGTTGCATAATATATCAGAGAGTCTAGGCTAGCGGTGAGACTTTTAAACCACGATACGATACAAGAGTATAATAAATGTACATTGTGTTTGGAGTTTTAGATTTTGTGGGCCTCTGCGATGAGAATGCAGTCTGGAATTTTCAATCGACTGTTCTTGAGAACGTAGGAAATATTTTCAAACAGCGTTCATTATGAGAGTAAGACATAATCTATTCCAAAGATATGATTTCAACTTCTTTTTCGCAAATTTCTTTCCTGTCACTTCTCCAACATTTACCGTTAATTCTTGCCAACGTTGTAGAGTTAGTAAGAATAGTTGTAACTGCCTCACATACGAGAATCGGTTTGTCGGAGATGGAACAATCCCCAACGTTTCTTGTTTTTACGCGGCCATTTTGCCGCTTGTAAGGTGACCGTAGAGACTCCTGTAGGCGTGCACTATTTATGAAGGTATAAGGTCGTACCTTAGGCCTAAGGTAAGACGTTATGACTTCAAGGTCCGTCACGTGACTGTAGTGCATAACGTCGCTACCTTACGCGTGGCGCTAAAACTCCCTAACATTACGGGTCTTAAAGTCCTATTTTTGTTTGAACAAATGGATCTTTAAGTCACATTTTCATTAAAGAAATGTAATCAAAGAAGATTAGTAGTGTTTCTCTCATCAGAATAATTGTTTAATTTGAAATGTAAAAAATTAGTGAATTCACAATGGAGACGAAATTAATGTTTTATTTTGAAAGATTATCAGGCCAAAGAGAAATGCATGTGAATGAGAGAACTACATTTGCCATCCAAAAAGGAAATTAAACTCGAAACATTTAGGTATACAACACTTTCTTGAGAAGTGTTCTGCAATATACTATGATGCACATACATAACTCTTATTTCTCTATTTTGTTGCTGACATTTGTATGAAAGTTCCATAAATTATTTGATGCCCTGATAGAAGAAAATTGCCCATTGATTCTTGAGCCAGTTAACAACAGCTGTGTGAACCTGATGATCAATTAAAAATTGTCTTCTACGTAAATGTTCTTTAAACTTAGCCACCACGTGAAAGTCGCAGAACTCAAGATCGGGACTATACGGTGGATGCTGCGAGATCTTCCATTTAAAACCGCGAAGCAAATCCTTTGTTGTTCGTGCCTTATGAGATCTTGCATTGTCGTGCAAGAGGTCGATGCCTTTGCTTAACTTTCCAGATCCCTTGTTTTTCTTCAACTTCACGCAAATCTCTTAGTGTTTCGCAGTACGGCGCTGTATTAATGTTCGTTCCCTTCCGCATAAACTCGGTGTATACAATTGAGGCCTTAGCTAGAAGAGGGGCTCATAGGACTACGGACTCTTATTCCGGAGCATGCAGAAATTAATTCTGGGTACTTTAATCAATTTCTAAGAAAATTTTCATGATTTTATCTCCATTCGTTTGGTTCGTAGAGCAATATTTCTTTACATGAGGAGAGTTCACCAGAATATTACGCTTTAACTTGCTATTGGAGTTCCACTTAACCTGGCAAAAGTTACTAATATTCGAGACTTATACGGGTACTTGAAGGAAGAGAGCAAACAATTTTACCAAAACGTTTTTGAAGAGTGTACTTCTCAAGAAGTGTCCACTGGAAATGTCGACAGAAGTGAGCTCGAATCTGATAGCTCACAAGATGAACTTGAGGCAAAACAAAACACACCACATGATTTGTGTTAGCAGTTTACAATAAAAGCAAATTAAAATTTGATAATATATGTATAATTACTAATTTCTAATAGACTCATTTCTATAAGAAATATAAAGTGTTCTCCAGAAGAAGGGTCTATAACGCATTTTTTTAAATTTACGCCACATGTTTAAATTAAGAAGAATTTAATTACGTTCTAAATGAAATTCAGTTTAAAAATAATTATAATATATTAAAATGTTATTTGTAAGTAAATAGATCAGTGTGTAGAATACTATGATCAAAAACTTGGAATTCATTTATCTCAAAGCACAGTTTTTTAGTATAGCCCTTATTATAGCCCTTCAGTGGTCGCATGAATTACTATTGCAATCCAGACATATTCATTCGCTGTTTACAGCGAGAGTTGACAAACTTTTGGTATGGATTTTTCGGTACTTTCTGTAAAAGGTATCTGCAATGGAATTATAGCGAAATATGACTCGAGTGATAACTGCTGCACTAGCGATAAGCGCCGGAAACAGCTTGGATTACAATAGTAATCCATGCGACCACTCACGGTTCAGTTTCTGACCTAAGGTGACATCATGGATATCGCTGCAATTGATTCTCTGACTGTTTATGCAAGGTACAACAGTGGAGGAAAGTTGACCAGAAGGGGCTTTCTAAAGGACCTTGCTTTGTTCTTTAAGAAATCAGAAATGAAAAGAAAGATCGAGAGAAAATCTGTGCCATCAGCAATATAAACTCACGGGAGACTTCTAGTGGGAATTCGAGAAGGGATCGAGGGGTCAGCGGAGTCACCAAAGGGCAACGTGGTGAATGAAACAAGAGCACTCGTCAGTATGCGTAAATTCTGTCCATTGGGTGGCCACATTAAGAAAATCTGTTGTTAATATTGAAATACATTCAGAATACACATCCAGATGTTTCAACAATTTTATGGAACTGCTTTATTTAATAATCGTAATGCAAAGTACAAGTGCCAACACACAGAGAGCACAAGACTTTTCAAAAACAAGTACCTACTCGCATGTATATTTGTCTAAAGGTATAATACATGCGTTTTTATGCAGAATTTCATAGAATTTGTAATGTTAACGTTCTAATAAATTTGATAGTGTTTTGTAATTGTTCAGAGTTTTAGATACCATTTCTCGGCCATCTTTGAACTAAAAGCCGATTTGTTTGTAAAATATTGTTAATAATATTTTTTAAATGGATTACAATTGTAATCTACGCGACCACTCGCGTTCCTATTTTGAATGCGACCACTGAAGGGCTAGCTATCGCCTCAATTCCTTTGCCGAATTGTTTTTAAAGTAGCCTTGACTCAACCTACTGATTTTGTTCTCACAGACGATGATGTGTCTCCATTCCATCGACACTTGCTTCTTTTTTGGATGAAGTAATGAACTAATGTCTCATCACCTGTAGTGATGCAGCTTAAGAAATCATAGTCTTCCTCAGAATAACGTTCAAGGAAATCCAGTCTAGTCATAAATCTTGTTTCTTTGTGTTTGGAACTCAAAGAATTAATAACCTATCGTGAACACAATTTGGGATAATGCAGTTGGTGACGGACGATGAAATGAGCGCTGTCAACGGTTATTCCCAACTCATGAGCAATGTGTGCGACGCTCGAGAATGTCTTTTAAGAACTTACATAACCATGACCGATGCGCTCACTGTTGTTGGCCCTCTTTGCTTTTCCGCAACTGTTAAATCTGTCCTTCTTCCAACTGCTCTCACCATTTCTCAAAGGCAGAACGTGACATTCAATCTGATACACCGTCGATATTTCACAATAAATTTCTGTTCTTGTAAAATGTTCTGCTCACAAAACACGTACTGCTCCGCGTACTTCAACGTTGGAGTAAGCTTAGAACTGATGCACCATTTCTTTTTCGTTCTACGGAGCAACGCTTGCCTCTACAAATGAAACTGCTTCTGAGGAATCAATTATCGTGCGCGGAAACTTCGCTTTTCTTTCGAAATGCTGCCGTCTGTGGCAGAATAAGTGTAACTTACTTTTTGAACGCTCTTTGTAGCTCCCATCTGAAACAGAGTTATTTGACATCAGTTAAATAAAATTATTTTTTGGAAGGAAATGCATTGAATTTCCACTCACATTTTTGCATATTTCATATGTCCTTTTTGAAGTATCCAAATGTTACGGTTAATGTCTGGGTTATCACTACCTCGTTAATTAGCCGGTTATTTTGCGAAGGCCGGAGACTCGTCGTCTCAACTCGGAAATTCGACTTGAATGTCAACTGAGGTAGTATGTATTGATGTTTCAATAGATTAATTAGAACCACGGTGTAATACATTAGGTGAGGCAACTCCAAGTCTGAAACTTAAATATTTTGAGGTTATTTGAACATAATCCATAAATCAAACACTACAAAAATATAATCAAAGAAAATTTTTATTTTATTTATTTATTTAACATAAAAAGTTAAAAACTGTGTGTGTCGTGCTGTGGGGTGAAGTGTATTCTGTGCACGTTTTCTGAAATTCTACTATCCTTACCCTAGCCCACATGCATCCAAGTTAAATTCTGAGTACTGACGAAATTATCGTTTTTGGCGAGAATTGATAAGAAAAAAATCGCTCCAGAGTAATAACTAATAACTTTTATGTGCCAGGATATGATTAGAGCCATTAACGAACACGTGTTTACCCGCGTGTGCAAAACGTGTTTTGCAGGCGGCGCAAGATTCTCTGCTGCAGAGCGCGCCCTATGCCTTCGGCTACCCGAGCGACGCCTACGGCGGCGGCGGCGCGGGCTACAGCTTCCCCTACGCCTACCCCTACCCCTACGGCTACGCGCTCTGAGCCGGCGCCCCCAGCCCCGACCACGCCCCCTCTCCCGCTCACTTCACCGGATGGGGGTCACTGGGTTATGTGCAACGTCGTAAAGGATTAAAAAATAAACACTGATTCGCCAAGATTTCTTTCACTTGGTTGATTTCAATTCGATTGCCAAGAGAATGCATGTATGGTATTGTTACGTAACAGCCACATTTCAAATTATCACGTGACAAACTTCTTTGGAACACACTGTATAAAGAGCAACTTCCTTCTTAAGGCATCTCTCTTAAATCCAGTCATAGTTCTAAGCGAAGCATGATGCTCGTAAAAATTGAATTTGCATCAAATAATCAATACAGTTTGAATTGTGCAAATAGATGTGTGATTATTGTATTAACAAGTTTGTCTGATCTTATCTAAAGAATAACGAGATCTAATCTCTAAGGTGATTTGCCATTATATAGAATGTGCCGGAGATAGGTTGAAGTTGTCCTGAGAAGAATCTTCTGATCAAAGGAAATGTAGGCTTCCGAAGCTGAAGTCAAATAATTCTTGGCTTGTTACAACGCCACTTTTTACAATAGACAGTTACCAACGTTTCGGCAAAATTCATTTTGAAACGTGGGAAACTACTAGTAAGCCTAGAACGCGGCGTCTCTTGGGCACCCAAGAACTTATAGTCTTCTGATAGTCATGATTTTTTTCATGATCGTTTTCATGATCATTTTCAGTGTATTCAAGCTCTTTATGCATGTTTGCAGTATTACATGCGCGTATGATTACATCCGTTTCTGACTTTCATTCAAATCGTAACCAAAATCACCTATGTGAAATTGGATAATATACTACAACATTCTGAATTATAAATGAATCATTAAAAAAGGAGGATTTCTTTGTTATGTAGGTGCTCTTGATTTATTCGATTAAGATTGTACGATAATTCGTGTGTACATGCTGTATTTTGTGTATGATTGTTTACTGTAACCCAACAATGAACTGTAAGTCTCTGAACTGTCCTTTACACTGTAAAGAGGACTGCATGATAAAAATACTATATGTGGATATGATATGCGGGTCAAATATTGAACTGATATTGGGTGTTGGTAAACATTATATTAGTAACCTTTTGTTAACAAACATATCCATCCATCAAAAGAAATGGAACATGGTAAAATTAATTTTACAAAATTTTCGAGATTTTACCACCATTGATGATTTCTAGATATGCTTCGTAACGAGAGACTCAAAAGACTTAAATATCCTAAAACTTAACTGAAACTCCAAAACATTTTCAGGAAAACGTGTGTTTCAGGTGGCATGTGCGCCTGTTGATTGTATCTACAAAGTATGTAAATACAGAGCGTATTTAAATTTTACATTTTATTTCAAATTTTTGATGTACCCATGGAGGATAATTCCTTCATCCAGCAGTAGCCATTTATGGGATTTTCATGGCGATTAAAATTTGCACAAAATCGTTTTTTTAACACGCAGAGAAGAAATCTGAGAGATGCAGGTAACGGAAGAGAGAGCTCACTCGGTATAATGGAGAAAACAGCAATGTATCTTTAAGAAATTCTAACATTGAAGTTCGTCATATGGGAAGTTATTAATTCATAAGAATAAATCATAAATGCATTAATCACCCTTATGTTAAAAATAGGATTTTAATCACAGCGCGGGAAATGATTATTTAACTGTAGGAGAGTTGAATATCTTTAAACAATTATCTTGAGAATGAGAGACCAATGATTAAGTAGAAATTGTTTTGCGTCTTACGTTATTGCACCACAACGACGAAGATTCGCGCCTTTGTTTCAGCTCACCCGCAGCGCTGGGGTTTGCATAATTGGCCGTAATCTGTTTCGCAATGTCACCCGGGTCGGCCTCTAGCAAGTGATACACACCTTAGCCATGCATTTCAAGTAGATTTTATCTTAACTACTCTGGAGGGCGCCGACCTCTCCTGCGTAGGGGCAGAATGCCCAAGAGGCTACGGGCGGGGCGGGGCCCGGTGGAGCGGAGGGGTAGGGGGTGCGGTGTTTTCAGGATGAGGTGCGGGTGGGGCAGGGATGGCGCGTGTTGAGATCGAGGTGTGATGGTGTAGGCGAGGCGGAGAGGGGCGACGAGAGGCAAGATGGAGCATGGTGTGCCTGGGAGTGGTGAGCGTGGAGAAGTATGCTGATATCGAGGTGCGGATGGGGCGGGGCGGATGGGGGACGTGATGTGTTTCCGGGTGCGGGTTGGACAGGGTGAGATGGGGAGTATTCAGGCTGGGGTGCAAGTGAGGAGGGGCAGAGGGGGTGCGTAGGGGCCCAGTGGAGCGGGTTGACGCGGAGGGGGTAGGGGGTGCGGTGTTTTCAGGATGAGGTGCGGGTGGGGCAGGGATGGCGCGTGTTGAGATCGAGGTGTGATGGTGTAGGCGAGGCGGAGAGGGGCGACGAGAGGCAAGATGGAGCATGGTGTGCCGGGGAGCGGTGAGCGTGGAGAAGTATGTTGATATCGAGGTGTGGATGGGGCGGGTCGGATGGGGGACGTGTTGAGTTTCTGGGTGCGGGTTGGACAGGGTGAGATGGGGAGTATTCAGGCTGGGGTGCAAGTGAGGAGGGGCAGAGGGGGTGCGTAGGGGCCCGGTGGAGCGGGTTGGAGCGGAGGGGGTAGGGGGTGCGGTGTTTTCAGGATGAGGTGCGGGTGGGGCAGGGATGGCGCGTGTTGAGATCGAGGTGTGATGGTGTAGGCGAGGCGGAGAGGGGCGACGAGAGGCAAGATGGAGCATGGTGTGCCGGGGAGCGGTGAGCGTGGAGAAGTATGTTGATATCGAGGTGTGGATGGGGCGGGTCGGATGGGGGACGTGTTGAGTTTCTGGGTGCGGGTTGGACAGGGTGAGATGGGGAGTATTCAGGCTGGGGTGCAAGTGAGGAGGGGCAGAGGGGGTGCGTAGGGGCCCGGTGGAGCGGGTTGGAGCGGAGGGGGTAGGGGGTGCGGTGTTTTCAGGATGAGGTGCGGGTGGGGCAGGGATGGCGCGTGTTGAGATCGAGGTGTGATGGTGTAGGCGAGGCGGAGAGGGGCGACGAGAGGCAAGATGGAGCATGGTGTGCCGGGGAGCGGTGAGCGTGGAGAAGTATGTTGATATCGAGGTGCGGATGGGGCGGGTCGGATGGGGGACGTGTTGTGTTTCTGGGTGCGGGTGGGACAGGGTGAGATGGGGAGTATTCAGGCTGGGGTGCAAGTGAGGAGGGGCAGACGGGGTGCGTAGGAGGGACGGAGCGTTTTGGGGACGGGTGGTGATGGGGTGGCGAGGCGTATTGAGGTCGGGGAGCGTGCGGGGAGGGGTGGATCGGGACGTGTTGAGTTTCTGGGTGTGGGTGGGTCGGGGTGAGGCGGGGTGTATTCAGCCCGGGGGGCTGATGTAGGCGGGGTGGAGCGAAGCCTCTTGAGTTCGGAGTGCAGGTGGGGCGGGGCAGGGGGATGGCAGAGCGGGAGATGGCATGTTGCGGTCGGGGTGCTGGTGGAGGGGGCGGGGTGCCGAGGCGGGGCGTGTTGAGGTCGGGGTACGGGCGGGGAGGGGTGGGTCGGGTCGTGTTCAGTTCGGTTTGCGGATGAGATTGGGTGAGTCGGGGTATATTCAGATACGGTTGCAGAGGGGATGGCAGAGCGGGGCGGGGCGTGTTGAGGTCGAGTGCGAGCGAGGAGGGGTGGGACGGGACGTGTTGAGTTTGGTTTGCGGATGAGATGGGGTGAGGCGCGGTGTATTCAGGCCGGGGTGCAGGTGGGGCGGGGCGGGACTGGGGGGTAGCAGAGCGGGGGGTGGCGTGTTGAGGTCGGGGTGCTGGTGGAAGGGGCGGGGTGCCGAGGCGGGAGGACTTGAGGTCGGGGTGTGGACGGAGGCGTGGGTCGGGACGTGTTGAGTTCGGGGTGCGTGTGGGACGGGGTGAGGCGGGGTGTATTCAGGCCGTGGTGCAGGTGGGGCGGGACGGGGCAGGGGGATGGCAGAGCGGGGCGGGGCGTGTTGCGGCCCGGGTGCGGACGGGGGGGGGCGATGGCGAAGACAGATCTCGGCGGCGACACCGCGCGGCCACTCGGCGCCGCAAGACAGATGCACAGCGCCCGGCGCAGCGCGGCGCTACGCGGCGACCCCTTCCGCTTCCGGCCGAGTGAGCGATGTGCCCCGAGGTGCGCCCCCCCCCCACCCAACACCCGCTCAGACTCGCCCACGCTCTGCGCAGCTGTTGCCCACAAAGGCCACACATTTAACTTTGCCCGTAACTTGCCATGTTGCTCTCGCGCAATATTGGTTAAATATGAAAGTGAACCTGTGTTACAGTGTCTCAGAATAAGTGTTACAAACTTCTAGGGAATGTAGGTGTGTCGAAGATGAGTACGTTTTTCCAATAAAAAAAGTAATAAATATCAAACGAAATTTAAATGTGTGACATTTTCTATTTATTCTTATAATCGGCTAAGGTGGCTCAAGGAATCAATTGATGTCTCTTCAGGGCTTCTGACCGGAAGGTCCTAGGGTGCCACTCCCGATGATTGAGAGTTTTGACACTAGCAAGATAGATACGTCGAATTTAGCCGCTTTTTGGAGGAGAATTCCAGCGGCCGGCTGCTCCGATCGGTAGGTTTCCATGGTTTCTCCGATCAACACCAGGCGAAGGCCGTAGCAGACGAATGCAGCAGCTTAACGCTCACTGAGATTCAATACGAAAAAACCTGTGACATGTTGATAGCTTTCATCTGAGAAAACAAAAACAATCTAATTGCAGTTTTGAGAGGAAAACAATAGAAACCCACATTTGCAAGTATAACAAAGACATGAATACTCATGGTTGTTCGACTTTCTGAGTTTCAAATGGACTTGATAACGGTTTTCTTAATTGAACTCTTCCAATTTTTGTCGTAAATGGTGAGTCTCTAATCACCATTTCTTTCGCAATTTCTTTCTTACTTAACGCAGTTTTAAAGAGCTGCGAATAGTGACTGAATTTTCTTAGAAGATTTATACAATTGACATAATGTATTTAAAGTTAAATATGAGATTTTTTAGTGTTCTAGTGGTGAGAAGTGATAGAAACGGTATACATTTGTAGTCATTATTTGAATTCTACATGAAATCACAATTTTTTAAATGCAATATTAGAAAAAATCTGTGAATGTTGTCTTAAGGTAAGTGGTATAATGCATTACGTTCCGCTTTGAAGGACATATCTTGCGACCTTTTGTCACGGCATTTTTAACAGGGGAACAGGTATGTACCCCTGTAAACTGAATATAATATTATTATTCTGATTCTACCTCTGTATTTTGAACATTAGTATTCCACGAGATCATATCATTACGTTAGCGAACAAAGCAGCATTTGTACATGTTCACGACGTTGTGCTTTCATTAGTACTCCACGACAATTAGAATACACAACTTTAACATTACTCCGGAACTAATTTTAACGTTACTCCTATTGACATATTATGACTATTTCTCAAATGTATGACGTTGATATTTCACAATTACATGAATTCCTTGACGGAATTCCTTGACGTTTCTTCTTGATGTTTGTGGAATCTCTCATTGGCAATTCCCGGGGCCGTGAAGTGATAAAAAGTACATTGTAGGGCGACTATCAATATGCCATACCGGTTCATTAGATTCGCTTATCCGAATCGTGGTCTGACTAGGAGATTCCTGAAGACTGCAGGAGATAAATGCTTTAATCGAGTAATCTGTATCCGTGCGTCCGTCACCCACAGTTAACTACTTCTGGCCCACCAATAGACACAAATGAAGTGTCATTCTACTTCAGATGGGAAACTGACAGCTTTTACGAGGATATATTCAGAAAATTCTGAAAAAAACATTCTAAAAAAATTGTTTTTCTTTTTGATTAATGAAGTTGCGTGTTGCGTGACTTTCACCACCTACAGAGGTGATGAATAGCTCATTCAATTCCCCTCTACAGGGCAAATCAATTCGTACAATTCTTAATTGGTTCCCTCTAAGTGATTGACTGATAGTAATTCCGGGCGCTTCAACTACTGAAGTCATTAGTCCCATACGTGTAGTGCATGATTTTCATTGGGAGGCGGCGGTGACCTCCCCCCTCTGGAATGGCGAGATTCGGCCCCGATCTATCATCGACTAACGGGTATCTTCCATCAGTGGGGCACCACTCCAGATGAGATAAGCTCTAAGCTTCCGACCGATCTCCCAACATGCGTAGTAGTGTAGTGCATGTAAGTGTAAGTGTGTAAGGGCTAGGACAGAACATGAAATGGGAAGGGAATATCGCGCGCGGTCCGTGGCCCGTTCGTTACGGTACTGCTCAGGCATTCGCCTGATGATGTTCGGAGAAACTACGGAAAACTACCGATCAGAGCAGCCGGCCGCTAGAATTACCCTCCACACAGAGACTGAATTCGATCTAACTGAAAACGTAGTGTCGAAAATCCTGCTGCCGTCGGTATTGGAACCTGGGACCTCCCGGTCAGAGGCGCTGCAGTGACATCAGTTGATGTACTGAGCCACCGCTCCCGGTCGGTTCTCTCTAAGTTATTGCGAAAAGAACTAGAAAAACTGCTGTTTGTTGACGGTTTTTACGCACTTGCGAGTGCACTGGTGAAATGGTGTGGATTTTCTGACATTTAAACGAATTGTGGCGACTTGATTTATCTGATTGACAGTAACTGAATCTAATTTTGTATTGAAACAACAATTTAAACAAGTATTTTAATCGATACTTTTGCATGCAACTTTCTTTGCGTGGAAGTGGGCGAGCGGGGCAACTGCAGTATGTTTGAAGTGTATGGTTACTTTGACCCAGCAAAGCACAAATTACACTTTTACTTTCTCGTATACATACGTATATACGGAGTAATATACGTAGTATAAAGAAAGTTATGTAATACTGTGGAAAATCGATTTCAAGATTTCAACAGAAATACACGTTTTGGGGTCCCTGATACCGAAAGAGAGATTTTTTTTTTCAAACGTCCGTCCGTCTGTCCGTTAATCTGTAGACACTACTAGCATATAAACCATGCGAAGGATCTTTTCCTAATTGAAGTCCCTGTTGATTTGGCTCTAGTTGAAACTATGAAATTTTGAAAAATATTCTTTAAAATTTGGGGGTACTTTAAATGAAAGCCCCCGGACATTTTCAAAATGTTCTCCAAAACGGCTCCATATTTTTTTCTTTAAATTTTTTGTAATAATAAAGCTAAATACACTTACAAAGATGGTCTAGGTCCGATTTACTCTGAACGATTTACGGTTAACTGAATTTTCTAAAATATTGAAAGTTCGAAATTGTTCCGGCGTCTTCCTACAACTACAAAATTGAAGATAAGGTATTTCATTCAAGTAAAATTTGTTCTCCATATTTACGTCTTTCATTAAGGTCATGTTCATTTTTAAAAAGTTTTAGTAGTTTTCACGCAATATTGCACGCAATGTATGTAATTTTAAAAAGAACAAAAATCAGATTTCGTCAAAAAGGCTCCATATTTTTGCTTTAAACTTTATGCAGAGAAATTGCAAAGTCACCTCTATAACATGACCTAAACGCGATATTGCTCTATTGTTTTGTTTTTTGAAAATTTACAAAAATGTAATTTCTTTTACTTGTCTCTCACGTCGTTAATATTTACACTATTAGCAATTTGTCCACGTTATTGAGTTGATGAATGCTTGTGCATTAAATTATGTTATATAAAGTTTCTCAAAAACTCAACAGTTTTTTGTGAAAATGAGCTGAAAATTCCGCTTTATCAGAAAAGATCACATGTAATTTTCTCAAAAAAGTTGTAAATTTTTTCTTGAAACTTTTCCAACGAATAGTGCTAAATCCACTGTTTAATATGGTATAAAATTCACTTTGCTGTATTCTTTTGTTTTTTCGAGAATTATACAAATGTAATTTTTTTTTGAAATATCTCTCACGCCGTTAATATACATGCTTTGAGCGATTTTTAAACGCTATTGCATTTGTAAGTCATAGTACTTAAAATTACTTTAAACGAAATTTTCTGTGAATAAGTGCTTCAAATTTCGCAATTACAGTAACGCTTAAACGACATTTTCTTAAAACTGCTCCAAATTTTTCAGTGATCATTGCCATTTAGAACAAGGATTTACTCTTCTTTGATATTTTAAAATTAATATTTCGTTTCTACTATTAGGAAACCGAAAAATTGAGAAAAATTCAAATTATAATTTGGGTGGCGATAGATGGCAACTGGCAAGAGAATGGAGCAAGACCGTAAAGTCAGTCCACACCAAGGAAATTAGAAAACTTTATTCGAGAAAGCCTGTTCAATTCTTTAGCACTAGTTAATTATGAAAATGCACACCGGCGGCACAACACAAATTGGTTATTGGTATTTCACAAGAACACGAATACATTCCATAAGGAAACGAAACTGTCATTTCACGAGTTCACGTCGTTTTCATTTCACGACTACACAACGTTCTTTCCACGAGTAAGCGGCGTTGTCATTTCACGAGTACACGAAGTTAATTTGCAAGTGTACAACATGCGAGTGTGTTGTGCGTTCCCAAAATAACGTCCTGTAAACGTCGCTTAATTGTTTCATGTTTAGTGACGTTGGCATCAAACATAGTTATTTCACAAATACCGGAAGTTGATATTTCTCTACGTTATTTTATAAATGCATGACGCTTATATTCCAAAATTACATGACGATTACGGCGTACATAACTGTCCTTGGCATTCCCTAAGTCCGTGGAGGATTCTAGTAGAGCTATCAATTTCCATCCCTGAATCGCTGCGGGCTGAACTAACTCCAGAAGGAATCTATTTTTTTAAACAGCCATTCCATGATTTATTGATTATTTTTTTCGTGTTTCCGGGCACGTCAACTGCTTCAGTCATTAGTCCCGTTAGGGTAGGGCGTGTTTTTTTTCCCTCGGGAGATGGCGATCTTCCCCCGCTGGATAGCGAGATCCGGCGCTGACCTACCGTCGGCTGGTGGTGTTTTCCCCTAACCAGGACTCTCCCACCAGCGGGACACCGCCCCAGCTGGGACAAGCTCTAAGCTCCCGACCGGTCTCCCGAAATATGTGATTGTGTAGTGCATGTTAGTGTAAGTGTGTGTGTAAGAGGAGAGGATAGGACAAAGAAGAGGAAGGACAGAAAGCGCGCGGTCCGTGGCCCGTTTGGTAGGGTGCTGCTCCGGCATTCGCCTGGTGTTAATCGGAGAAACCACGGAAAACTACCGATCAGAGCAGCTGGCCACTAGAATTCTCCTCCAGACAGCAGCTGAATTTGACCTAGCTGAGAGACTAGTGTCGAAATTCCTGCCGCCGTGAGGAGTGGGAACCTAGGACCTCCCGGTTAGAGGCGCTGCAGAGACATCAGTTGATGCACTGAGCTACCGCTACCGGTCCATTCCATGAGAATACCTCATTCCGTGAATAATCAAAACTCTCATTTTACTAGATCGCGGCGTTGTCGTTCAAAAAGTAGGCGATATCGTCATTCCATTTATATATATCATTTCGCAAATGCATGATTTAATCTTTGTAATGTTTTAAACGAATTATTAACGCGTTTGTAAGTGAATACCCAACATTGGCATTGGGCGCCCTTACTCCACAAATACACGACGTTGATATTCCACAATTACGTAACTCCAGGATTACATGACATTTGCAAAGTACATATCTGTCATTCCCAATCCCTTCGCCCATTACGTTGAGGCGGTTCCTTGTGGGGCTATCAATATACCAGCCCAATTCATAAGATTCGTTCATCTGGATCGCTGTCTTCGGAGGTGACATTAGAAGGCTGCAGAGTTTTGAATGTTAGCATTGTACGAGAATTAGACGTCATTTTATGAGTAAATAAAACTATAATTTCATAAGATCACAATTGCCATTCCGCTACAACACGACATCGGCATTCCAGGAGTACACATCATTTTGCTAGTACTCTACTTTATCATTACATGAATACATGATATTGGCATTGGACGAAATTTCACTCATACATGACGTTGATTTTCCAGGACGTTATTTCATAATTACATGATGTTGACACTTTAGGGCTATATGAAGTTTGCCTGTGCGTGAAGTTGACAAGGGTCCTTGCCGGGGTTTACTATCCCAAAGCGGTTTATACGACGCGCTCATCCAGTTCATGGATCTACGGAGGTAGCTTCAAAAGACAGCAAAACGTTGATTATATGTATAGTACGACAACCATATATCATTCTACGAGTAAACGAAACTGTCATTACGTAAGCTCACGAGATTGTCATTCCGCTACAACTCGATGTTGCCAGTCCACGAGTACACGCCGTGACATGAATACCTGACGTAGACATTGGACGACGATATTTCACTAACACACGAACTTGATTGATTGATTTTTTTTCGTGTTTCCGGGCACGTCAACTGCTTTGGACATTATTGTAGTGCTTTTTTTTTTTCTCGGGAGATGGTGGTGATCTTCCCCCGCTGGATGGCGAGATTCGGCGCCGATCTACCATCGGCTAGTGGGGTTTCCCCCTAACCAGGACTCTCCCACCAACGGGGCACCGCCCCAGCCGAGACAAAGCTCCCGATCGGTCTCCCGGAATATGTTGTAATGTAGTGCATGTTAGTGTGTGTGTGTGTGTGTGTGTGTGTGTGTAAAGGGAGAGCATAGGACAAGGAAGAGGAAGGAAAGATCGCGCGCGGTCCGTGGCCCGATTGGTTGGGTACTGCTCAGGTATTCGTCTAGTGTTGATAGGAGAAACCACGGTAGACTACCGATCAGAGCAGCCGGCCGCTAGAATTCTCCTCCAGAAGCGACTGAATTCGACCTAACTGAAAAGCTAGTGTCGAAAATCCTGCCGCCGTCAGGACTCTTACCTAGGATCTCCCGGTCAGAGGCGCTGCAGTGACATCAGTTGATGCACTGAGCTACCGCTCCCGGTACGAACTTGATATTTCGCGACGTTTCACAATTACGTTGACACTTGAGGACTATATGACGTTTGTGATACCATCGCCAACCCCCGAACGCATGAAGTTGACATGGGCTATCAATATCCCAGCGCGGTTTATAAGATCCGCTCATCCGGCTCGCGGCCTTCGGAGGTGGCTCCAGGAGGCTGCTCGGCGCCCGCCTCCCTTCCCCCTCCCCTCCCCCGCGGCGGCGCCCCGCGCATGCGCCCCGAGCCGCCCCACCGCCGCGGCGCCGGCCGGCGGCGGGCGCTGGCGGCGGGGCAGTCGGCGCCGCGCTGCGATCGTGCGCCCCCGTCGCCCGAGGAACCACGCTCTCGCCCCGCTCTCGCCCTGCTCGCCCGCGACGCCCGCCCGCGACGCCCGCTCGCCCGCGACGCCCGCCCGCGACGCCCGCGCGCCCGCCCGCCGGCCGGGCGGCCCGTCGCAGCCTCGCTGGCCCACGGCCCCGACGTGAATGAGGCGTCGTTTCCAAAGCCCCCTTTCGTCGCCCTGCGAGCTGCTGATAGGTCGCTCTAATGAGCTTACGCTAGTTTCAACGACTCGAACTGTTTCTGCGATAGTCAATGTGGTTTCGTCTGCGGTTTCCAAGCCCTTGCGAGTAGAATACAAACGCTTTTACAATGTCTAACATGTGATTTAGAATACGTTTGAAATATCCTGTTTGTAAAACTGAATCGACTCAGTGATTTGGTATTTCGTGACTGTTGGTTTGGACTTCAACCCGTTTTTTGAACTCTCAATGGGATGGTACTGGTATATTTTGAACGATTCTGCATTGGACTGTAAACTGTATTTAAGACGATAAAATGTGATACTTTATTATGACAATACAAAGAATGTCGCAATGTGATTATTTCCAGTTCAAGAAATAACGGCTGAACGAGTAGGAGGACACTTCGTAGTGATTATTTGAAAGACTTTTAGTTGTTCTGTGTACGATTCTTGAGACGGATTATTGTGAATTCTGTGGTGTTACGTATGCTTTCAATAACGAAAAATAAATTGATGCTGCTCTTTCTTCATTGTTGCGAAGACCCAATTTCCATGTATTCTAAATGTGCTTCATTCCCATGTGTGATGGATTAAAAAATGAAATTCTGGAATTCTAGACTATCTGTGACGTGCTTATGCTTGTGATTTTTCCCGAATACTGATGTGCTAATAATACATTATATTCTTTTGAGAACTATTGTAAGTGATGATTTGATTTTCCCAAGGACTGTAATTAATAATTACGAGCTGTTTCTACAAGGAATAATCTGTTTCTTCCTACTACAGAAGACATGGATGTGACTATTGGCAAGACACTTCCGTGAGACACGTTAACTTTGGGGGCTAGTCAGAAAGAGAGAACCTATTTGTAGAACATTCATAAAATTATTTTTTTCTCAAGATTTAGACGTAGATGTGCATTTCGTATCATGAAACGAGAAAAGTCAACGGATAAAACTCTGTCATGTTTTCATAGTGTCACAGTGTCATGGTGATACATTTACATTAATTAAACATCAAACTGAAAGACACAGCCATCTTCCTAGATCGCGGTAAAACGACATTTTTTAAAAGCGGACATCGTTCTCCTCCAAATATGTTCTTTATTAGAGACATTACTGATTTCTCTGGAAAAATGCAGAGCTGACTCTTCATTGCAGTGCCAATAACTTACGATCAGTGAACTATAATATTACAATGCCTATAACATTACAGTATTAAAACTAAATAGCAGAAAATATAAAGAAAAGATTTTAATCTATCACAATGATTAAGTGTATGAATTATATATATAAAATTATAGTCATTTCATAATAATAGTGTATAAAGCGTTAGTAATTAGCAATCTAATGAGTCAAAACTTGTATAATCATCTGCTGCGTACTTGGTTGGGTGGACGAACTCTGTTTTTTGATCGGACAATAAACTAAGTTCACGTCATTAAAGACAATTTAGTGTAAAGTGTGTGAAAAAGATTCTTCTCTTGCACCTGCACCTGCAACATCGGCGACAGCAAGCAACCATCGCACCACCCGGAGCGATTAGAAGACGGCGCCGAATTGAGGAGTCTTCTGGCATTTTCGCTTTCCGAAGCCGTCACTTCCTGGACAACCACTTAAAAGGTACGTTCTGAAGACGCTAGATAATTTATTGAATAATACAGAAGCTTCTTTCTCAATGTTAATCTATTCAGTTTTGATTCTAGTTTAGAATTGAATTTTTACTTAAAAACGTGGGAACGTTTTTCTCAAAAACATTAAAATGACTGCAATAGAAAAATAAATATGAATATTATTATTTTAATTCTGAGAAATTTTAAATTCAAGAATTGTATAACGTGACATAACATCCAACACCTACAGATTAAGTATTCTGAACACTAAGACATTATTGCTGATTGACTTGAATTAAAATTAACTAAAACTAAGTTATACATTTATATTTTTATTTTTGCTTTCTCTTTTCTCGTGAAAATCATTGTATTAACGAAATATTTAACTAAGGAATTATTATACCGAATCAAAAGTTAGACGAAAAACAGAAATAGTTGTAAAATTGTTGGTAGAAATAGGTAGAGTTGTGGTTGTAGAGCAATAGAGTTACATATTTACTCTTATGGAACATATTAACTGCTTCATTACTGTTAAATGAAATCACTTTTTAAAATCGTTTTACTTTATCGTCACACTACGTAAGTAGTGAAGAGAAAGTATTGAAATCATGAGATGGAAATCGCCAGTTTGTCGATAGAAAAACTAGTTGGGTCTTCGTAACGGAAAAGTGAATAAATTTTATTCCTCTATGTAATAAATTACTTCTAACACATTGTGTACACAGAATTGATGTTTTATAGGTCCTTAATACCGAAAAATAGATTGACAGCAAACCACTGTCTGTTCATCTGTTTGTTCGTCTGTCAGTCTTTGGTCGACGCTAACGCCTAAATCGTACAGATGATTTTCTCTAAAACTGATATTACGCGATCGATTAAAAAACAATTCTAGGCCCTGCGGGCTCAAAATGGATATTTTGATTTTGAGGGTGCCTTACATAAAATCTCAACATTTTCTAAACAGGGCTTTAATTTTTGTTTACTAAACGTTGTCCTAGAATAGCGGAAACAACTTTTAAAGATAGCACGGGTCTCATTTTCGTTGGAATTCCTGATTTTTTGAAAGTTGTTAAATGTTCAAAATGTTGTGACACCTTCCTATGTCTACAGTCCTGAAGATAGATATTTTTTCCTTAATACAATCTGCTGTTCAAAGATATCTTGATATAAGTTCATTTACTATTTTTCGAAAATTTGACTTTTTATGTCTTACTTTATACTTAATTACTTTATACTTAAATTACTTTATACTTAATTATGCGTGTAATGTAGATACTTTTCGGGAAAACGGCTCCTAATGTTTTCTTTAATAGTTTTATTGATGAGGCCAAAGACGCTTAAAAATAGCTCAGACCTCATTTGCGTTGATCTGTCTGTTTTTTGTAATATTGAATAAATTACAAATAATGGGGAAAACCTTTAGTTTTCAAGCGTACGAGCCACACTTCAAAATTTATATAATGCTGTTTAACTGACAATTTACTTTGAGAGAAAATGTAACAAAAGTACAAAAAACAAAAAATAAAGTTTTATCGTTTTCATATCGAAGCATGTGTAAGTAGTCAAATATAATGGTGCTTCGAAGACCAAGCTGTTATAATTTTGCAGTGCTGCAGCGTCTCTTCGACATCAAAGATGAAGGAAGATCGTACGATGCCACTGCCTGCACAAAACGTCTGTCTTGCGTGTTTATTCCGTTGTTTCCTCCGACCAATTCCAAGCCGATACAGGAACAATGAAGGACGGGCAGGAGTACGCACGACCTTTCTTTCCTCTCCTTTACCCTCTCCCGAACGTAGAGTTATTGCCATAACGCGCTTCCCCTACAATCTCCAAACACTATGGCTAAACACGAATGCCAGGGCAAGAAGAATTTGACGGTAACGTGAAAAGAAGATCAAAGGTAGTTTTAGAAATCTGACGTTATTTAACTCTTCTGGAATCGCGTGAATGCGTTCATTTTTATTATTTGCGTGAAGGAAGAAAATTTTGAAACTTCCAAAAATTGCATTAAACAATGTATTTAAATATAACAATGTTGGGAAATAGTAATAGAATATTTTATATGACATTGTAGATACACTTAACACTTAAATTTTCTCCTGAAATGCATTGTGTGCAGGAAATCATTTTATGTTCTAGTTTATTAAACATCGACTGCAATTGTAAAATAAGAAAGTATATACACGATTTTTTTTTCAATTATGAAATGCACATCTTTCAGCCTTCGAGAGTCTACTAAAGACAAGCAGAATGAACACATTGGTGGTAGTGTCGATTCTCCATGCTGTTCCTCAAACAAACATTTTGATAGATATTCATAGAAAAATACAGAAAGGACCAAGAAAATGGAGGTGAAACGAAAGATGACCCGCGTAGATTTATTGCTTAGTCAGTGTTTCCGAGCGCGTCATTTGCTATGGTAATTATTCCCATAAGTACAGTGCATGTTTTACTACGGATGGTATTGGTGATGGTGGTGGCGGTGATCTTCCCCTGCTGGATGGTGAGACCTGGAGTAGATCTTCACGTCGGTTTGTAGGGAGTTTCCTCAGCCAGGTATCTCCCGCCTGCGAGGCACCGCCCCAATCGGGACAAGCTCTAAGCTCCCGACTGGTCTGCCGGCATCTGAACAATAGGATCTCGAATTCTCAGTTGCAAAATTCATGTTTTAGATACTTTGAGCTGTAAGGTTATGGATATTATAACTATTCCAAACATTGGCAAGGCAACAAAAGCAATTTTGTATCCTCAAATAGGAATGCCTAAATGGATGGACGGCATAATTCGTTCCAATTAGAAGCTTTTGAGCTCAGACTATCTACATTTGTCAGGAGAGTAATATCTTTGCGCCATTCCGTGGATCATTACACATGTTAATTTTGAGGGGTAGTTGACATGAAACCCACGTGACATTTTCAAACTTTTGCGAAAAACATTTGAAATTTTTTCTTTATTTTTTATTCGAATAGAGTATTGTACATTTTAGAATATGATAACATTCCAATTTTCATTAAAACTTCTGAAGTTATGAAAATTGCAAAAGTTCAAATATTTTCGAATGTTACCAACAGCTCCAATATTAATATTAAAAATTTATTTATCAATACAATTTATTATTGAAATTTCGACATTTAAATAATATCACGTTTATTTAAAAAATATGAGTAGTTGTTGAGTAATTTTAATGGAAATTATGACATTTTTCAGAAATATGTAAAAACTGTATCATTGGCATTCCTGCTCACGCGGGAGAAGACAGAAAGGCAATATATTCTGCATTCTTTACAATGGATTGAAGAGTTGTCATACGCATCACATTTAGCATTCCTTATTAAACCAAAATTCCATTAATGCAACTTATAGCAAAAATACACTTAATTAAGAGAAGGAAAGGTTTTAGTAAGCCGCGCATTACCACTATGTTTTCGTCTTAAATCTGTTCGTTGAGGGTTAATTCTCCACGCTTCAGAAGTAAACTTACGAATTTTATTAATGATTTCTTATAAATGGTACACAACCGTCATTTTATCTTAGTAGTTTTTACGGAGGACGTATCACTGGATTTATTTCCTTTACATGAAACATCACACCGGGGGAGGTGACTTACGGCATCAACTGATGTTACTGCGGTCCCTGTGGCATGATTTTCGACACTAGCTTGTCAGCTAGGTCGAATTTAGTCGCTGTCTGGAAAATAATTCTAGCGGCCGGCTGCTCTGATCAATAGTATTCCGTGTTTTCTCCAATCAACACCAGGAGAATGCCGGAGCAGTACTGTAACAAACGGGCTTTGGTCCGCGCACGATCTTTCCTACCTCTTCCTTGTCCTGTCCTCACCCCTTACACCCACTTACACTAACATGCACTACACTACCACACATGCCGGGAGACTGGTCGGAAGCCTAGATGTTGTCCTGGCTGGGGCGGTGCCCCGCTGATGGGAGATATCTAGTTGGGGAAACCCCTCTAGCCGACGACAGGCCGTAGCCGGATCTTCCCATATAGCGGGGGTACCACCTCCCGAGCAAAACACTTAAGGGGCTAATGACAATCATAGTTGACGCGTCCGGAATCACTATCAATAAATTAATTAATCAATAAAACATCACCGTGTAAAAACTCCTTTGCAACTACAAGAATTTGCTATAAGAATCCCTATTTATCTCCGCAATGGAACATTATTATTAATCGTTTCATTTGTCTATATTAAGTATTGAAGTAATTCAAGCAAACGTAGGGAAAGAGGAAATAGAGTAGAACTACTGTCGACGTATTCATTGCTAAAGGTGTTAGATAATAACAAATTGGATGCTGAAAAACTTTGATACGGTGAATACTCTTCGGGGTAACGAGTAACTCAAATTGTGTAATAGAAAATAATATAAAAGGGAAATGTGAATATTAGTCGTGCCAAATATTTGATTTTACTTTTCAGTAATTTAACTTACTTTCCTTCACAATACTGATACCTATCTTAATTAGGTAATAATTAAAGTATTTCGATACCTGTAATATTTGAATCAAATGTTTAATAGTACGCATTTACTTTATCCCAAAAGGTGTTAGTAGAGAACATAACGGGGAACAATTCATATTTCATTACGCATATAATCTGCACCTCATTAATAAACCGTAGTTGAATTTTGCTCCCAAGTACACTCCACACAGTTCCAAGCACACAATGATATATGCTGAGATTACAGCGAGAGTTATAACTGTACAAGGATGATTACGGTGTGTTACTCTCCATTCAGCAGTGAATACAGATTTTGGAATCTTTTGTTTCACAAAGATAAAACCCATTCGTGATTCATTTCATTGCGACAAACACTTCTTTATGTACATTATTTACATATAAACATACATTTTGCTCGTACATATAAACATAAAATTGCTTTGTAGTTCTTTCAAGGAAAGTGGCGTTTGAGTTGAACGAACGTATCTGTCTCTGCAGAAGAGTGTCGTTAAACATTTCAAGTGCAAAACTTTTCAAACAATTCATCACGTTTCAATCAGTATCGTTACATAGATCATTGTTTAGAGCAACTGGAATTCACCTATCTTCAGTACTGGAAAATACGAGTCAATTTTGATAACAATGAATGTCAAAAAATAAATATGAATTAGAAGTGTCAGAGTTAAGAAGAGCAAGTTACATGCTCTATTTATTCATCCTGCAACATCAGTGCTGAACTTCACGCCGATGATACTTATAAGTTATCTGCAGGTTCCCTAACATCGTAGCCAGCATTTCCCAAGCGCAATAATAGTCCGTGTGCTTCCACAGAAACTTGTTTTGATCCAATGCAATATCGTGACAAATAATGCCACGCTAGGGTGTTCTTAATGATACTGTGGTCAGTCAATTCAACAATGAATTGTCAGTCCATTACAAGCTTTGACCATAATGTACTTCATTTTTTCCGGTAGTGTTCCGTGTAAGTCTGAAAAAGTTTGGTAAGACTGGGAAGATGGCAATTATATTTGAAATAATAATAATAATAATAATAATAAATAAATAAATAAATAAACAGATCAATGACACGCTTGGTAAGTGCTGTCTTATTGTTAAACCTGTGGATAACTTCTGAAGTGTCACTGACACACAATGTCGGTGTGGACTGGTATTACATTATATAGAATAATGTATACAATTAAGTGCCGTCAAGTTGCGTAATAGTTAATAATAATAATAATAATAATAATAATAATAATAATAATAATAATAATAATGAAAAAATAATTAATATATTTAAGTAATGATAAATTAATATTTCTCCCTTCGACGCCATTAACAACACTTCACTGAACTGCACCACACTAAAGTGCTTAAATTTTATCATACTATGCGTAATATTCTAAAGTGACTTACTTTATTGGTACTAAACTAATGCTAACTTATTTAAAAAACTTCGAAGATTTCGAAGAATAGTTTTGAAAATCCCTTCCAATCCACTGTTCCAATCTCGTTTAGTTTTATGAACTAAAGAAAATTTCCCTACATCTGTTCTGTTTCTGTTGTCCGAATTTTATCATTATGGTCCTCTCTACCAAAATACATTGGTTTCTCTAACCTGTTATGAATTTCCTGCATTGTCCGTTGGCCTACGTACGATTTATGGAACGGGATAAAGCCTTGCTTTCATTCTTCTTGTTTCGAGTGGTTCCCATTACGATTTAATGTGTTTTCCCTGTAAATAAACTATGTAGCTTCCTTTTGAATTCTTTCTAAATTTGTTTTGTGAGTAAATCTACTTGAATCCCAACAAGTTACTCCGTATTCCATAATAGGAGGGCAAGAGAAGTATATACCAATTCCTTCGGGTTTACATTTTTTTAATTTTCTCGGAACAAAATGCAACGACTTCTAAGGCTATCTTGCTGGGTTTATTTTATTCTCCCTCTAACATATCTAAATTTCAAGATTTTTACATGACGATACTCACAGAATAAGGTCGTTACGCGAATAATAAAAAGCTGCAATGCAATTACGACTATGCCCAAATGTAATTTATTTACTTTTATTCATTTCAGCCTCGAACTTTCAAACGCGTACTTTCAAACTCATTTTATTTGGTAGATTATTCACGAGAGCTGTGAAAAAGAGGTGCTCTATTATACTTCCTCGTTGAACCCCTGACGCAACCGCCGATACTTGAAAACTGTCTGTTTCCTGTCGTGAAGGAACACTTTCATCCATACCCACACAAGTGTATTCCCGACATCAAAAACTTCTCAGTATGTGTTTTACGCCCAACATTCAATGCTTTGGCAAAATGTATTGTAGCAGCATCTTCCCTTGCTTCGACTCGAACTACGTCATTTAGCTCCTGAAATAGGAAAACAACTTGAGTTTCACAAGATTCTAAACCCTGTTCCCCATGAAGTATACAATTTGTTTTTCCCCATTCGCGTGGTCTATATTTGCATATTAATTTCATTGTATGAACGAAATTAATGAAATTTCTTCACTACTGAAGTGAAGAAATGAGGGAGACCATGTCCTATTCGTAACAAATAAATATTAGAAATTGTGCTACTAACTGAAAAGGAAGTTCAGAAAATACGTTTTCCATTTCATGAATAATAAAAGTTGAAGTGAAAACGCCATACACTTTGCGATATCATTATATCAAAAAGAACATCTGGAAACTGTGTCACGACAGTGTTTCAGAGGCAGAATTTACTGGTTGTACTTTCTCAAACGCACTGGAGTCCTCCTCTGGAAACCGCCAAGTGGCAGCAAACAACGGCATCGCAGAGGGACCGAGATCAAATTAAACGCGCGACGCCCAAGGGCCTAGCCCGTGCCCCGCATCGGGCCACTGGGGACGCGGTCGCCGGCGAAATGTGGGAGCAGCGGCGCATAAAAAGGATTTCCACGTTCCAGCGGACTTGCTAATTAATTTCCGGCATTCGGAGACTCGCTCGCCTGCAGCGCGCGACCACTCAAAAAAAGCTCCGTTGCAGTCCTCGACGACGCTCCCTCCAGCCCTTTCCCTCGGCCGATAGGAAGCTGCGCCATCCGGCGGCAGAGGGCTGGAAAAATAAGTTCCATCTCGTCGAAATTCGAGATGTACCTCGCAGCGTATTACACGGGCAGCTAGAAGTGACTGGGGCGTGTATAGCGCTCGTGTTTTGTTTTCAAAGGGTGGCGTGGTTTTCGAGGGATGTCGCGCATAAAAATGCATTGTGAGCTGTCTTCTTTTGGAATTTAATTAAGTTAAAATCATTGCCTTTCAGTGTAGTTAGTCTGTCTAACCAGTTCGATAATAATCCCGGAAAGGAAAATTCTACTATTAATTAAGACCTTAGGTTCATTCATTTGACATCAGTATATAAGGGTCATTGACGCTTCGTTTTCTTCAGCGGTGATAGATTTAAAAAACATTGTCATTCAATTTATCAAACCCCTATTTCAATTACTGAGATTTTTCAAACTTCTCGCTTTATACAGCCCTGAATGTATCTTTACAGAAACTAGGAAATAATGCAAATATATACTCTATTTTTATTTTCAATTGAGGTAGGAATGGATGACTACTATCAGGATGATAACCATTTAGATGCACATTATAAATTGTTGTGTTTTGTACGTCTGTTTTTATAGTCACATTTGTTGTCAAAAACATAATTCTAAACAAGACTACCAATTATATTGATCTATATCTTTTTTGGATTTTTCTATTCGTAACGTTTCCAGTGATAACATCATTATTAATGTTTCATCCTATTAAATAACTAGTGTTATCAGCATCCTTAACATGGTTCCCTCTGGACTAGAAATTTCAAACGTAGCATTACCTGCTGCAATCGCCAATACAGCTGCTCGTCGCTTAAAGTCAGTGTGTCAGTAAACAACGTTCTCTGCAAGTTTCAGCTGCTTTAAACGGTCTCGTACTTACTCTCTCGCCTACCTTATATGCAGTATAGAGAAAGTTTTGAAATATTGCGAAGAAAGAACGGCAAATTGATAGAAAAATTATTATTGCCGGGCCCTGATAACGAAAAAGAGGATAAATTGTGATCGTATATGTAGTAAATTACTTACTCTAACACTTTGTGTAGTCATAATCCACGTTTGACCCGTGAGACCGAAAAATCAAGTGACGGGAAAACAACTGTCCTGCCGTCCGTCCTTCCGTCCGTCCGTCCGTCCGTCCGTCCGTCGTCTGTCAGTCAGTCTGTGGATGGATGTATTCAGGATTTTCACCAAAATAGATATTCCATGTTCGACCCGATTGATGTCGCAATCTCTTGAATTTGAAAATGATATTTTGATTTTTGGAAATGTTTTACATTACTCTTCAACGTTTCAATAATTTTCTAAAATATATTTTTCGTTTGATAGAGGAAAAGAGCAGAAAAATGGAGTAGATCGTATTTTCGTTGCATACATTTTTGAATATTGTGAAAGTTCGAAATTATTTCGGCGTTTTGCTACAAATACAATAATGAAAAGAGAATTTTATAATGAGATCTTTATGTAAGGCCACGTTCAACGTTTCGAAAATGTAAGTAGTTTTTGCGCAATTTTATGAGAAACGTAGACAAATTTAAAACAGTTTCTTAAATTCTGAGATCCCTACCCCAAACCGTTATACAAGTTGAATTCTGAATACTTATGGAAACGAACATTTTTTCTTAGATTTGTAATCAGTTTTGCTAGTGATGACTGAGATGTAATGTAGACAGGCATTGCTGTATTATAATATTACGTAACCGCTTGAAATAGTTCTTGTGATTTTTGAGAGAATTTTCTTTTTTGTGAAAAGGTATGGTGCATTTACTACTGCGTGATCAGACACATTATCATATAATTCGTGTTAAAACGAGCAGATTTGCAGAATATTACAATATTATTGTACTTTATAATTACTATTACATATTTTTTGAACTAGTATTAACATTTGCTTGCCAGAGTCACTGAGTCGAGAAATGTTTGTACCAAACGAATCGCCCGTTGTTGCTTGAACAACGCTGCGCTGACAACAATGAGCACTAGCGCCAGGCGCCGACGCCGCCCCCGTCACCTTCGCCCCCGTCACCGCCGCCCCCGTCACCGCCGCCCCCGTCACCGCCGCCCCCGTCACCGCCGCCCCCGTGTATTACTTTAGGTTCTAAATTTTACTTTCTTGCATAGTGATCTCGTTGTATAATTTAAGGCAAAAATACCTATCGGATATGTTCGTGAATACACTGAAAACCAGAAAGCACCGAATTAATGATATTAATATTTTTTATGTAAACCTTTGAATAAAAAACTCTCTTCGCTTACTTACGAGATCAAACCATATTTGAAGTGTAAAGCAGAATGTGTGACATAATATTACTTAACGATAACATCATATTGTGAGATCGTATGTGCCTGTATGTATTACCGTATGTATTACTTTCACCTTAAAATGTGTTTAAAGGTATTGCCATTATTTTTTGTTTAATTTTGAAGTTGATATGTGCCTTATTTGTTGTGTTTCACTTTACACTACATTAACCTTAGTTGGTGATGTACTATTACTGTTTTGATTATTCATGTTCACTGGGCGAATGAATTTATAACTTTCACAAAACCTCACATAACGTAACGTAAAAAGCTTTTCAGTAAAGCAATAGTGACGTACAGTTTTTCAAATCATGAACCAAGTAATGGATTGAATAATAAAAATGGAACATATTTAGCTGTAATTGGTTTGAACTGAGAACTTGTAAATTATATTTCAGATGAATGAAATGAGGTCATATTTATTACAATATATGAATCACTGATGACGATTTTATTCATCTTCAAAAATGGAATCTATAAAAGCTAGAAAATATAAAAGCTCGACTAGATAAAATATGTAGTAACTCGCCATTCAACATCCTGTAGAATGACGCATTTCATTTCAATATGCGATGATACTATTTAAAAGTTAATGTCATTGAAATTTATCTCTTCATTTTATGAACCAGGAAACAAGCAGTAAAAATGGAGCAATGCAACTAGTGGATGAATATAACTCTTCATTCAGACCCCTTCGTTGCATGCCTGGGCGCAGCCGCAATACTCGTCCCCCCTTGCAAACCGCTGCACCTCGGAAACTGCGTCGCCGGAGGACGAGCGGAAATGAATCCGCATGCGCAGCGATTTTTCCTCTTCTAATCACCAGCGGCGGTCGCCCCCTCCCGCGCGCCCTGCATCCGACTCGCCGAGCACTTTCATTTTCCCTCGCACGCACTGCACTCTCCATTGCACTCCCGCCGCGCCCCGCCCCGCCCTCGCCGATCCCCGCCCCGCCGATTCCCGCCGCACCCCGCCGATCCCTGCCGAGCCCCCCGCGCCGAATCCCCGCCGCGCCCCGCCCCTCACCGCCGCGCCCCGCCCCTGCCGCGCACCCCCCGCCGCGCGCCCCTGCCCCGCCCCGCCGCAATCCCCCCGCTCCGCTCGCGCCCCCGCCCCGCCGCGCCCCACCACTCCCCGCCGCCCCCACCACTCCCCGTCGCCCCGCCCCGCCGCAATCCCCCCCGCTCCGCTGCGCCCCGCCCCGCCGCGCCCCACCACTCCCCGCCGCACCCCACCACTCCCCGTCGCTCCAGACCGCCCTCCGCCGCGCCCCGCCCCGCCACGCCCCTCCCCGCCGCGCCACGCCCCGCCCTTCGCACAGCGCTACACTCCCCAAACATGTGTACAGTTGGGCGCGGGTGGCTTTGGAGGGTGGCATCGAAGAATGAAAAGGGACACAATCAGAATTCTTCTAAGGATGACTGTAGGTGCGTCTTGATTGATTCATTAATGTTTCCGGTCAACTGCTAAGGTCATTAGTCCCGTACACGGAACGTATATTTTAATCCCGTGAAGTGGCGATGATATTCTCGAGCTGCATGGCGAGATCCGGCCCCCTCGGCGTCATCGGCTCGCGGGGGTTTTCCCCAACCAGCTATCTCCCTCCTGCGGGGCTCCGCCCTAGCCGAAATGAAATCCAAGTGTGTCTTAGAAAGGGCGAGGAAGAAGAAGAAGCAAAGATCGCGCGGTATCAGCGGCCCGTTTCTTAGGGCAATGCTCCAGCATTAGTGACGTGTTGATCGGAGAAACGACGGATAACTACGAATCAGAGGAGTCATTCTCTAGAGTTCTCCTCCAGACAGCGGCTGAACCCGACCTAGTTGTGTCGAAAATCCTGCCACTGTCCGGATCCGAACCATAGGATCTTCCGGTCAGAGACGCTGCAGTGTCATGAATTGGTGGCCTGAGCCACCTAAGCCTGTTTGTGTCCAAGTGATGTTGCTTTTTTGTTGTTATTTTTGTTATTTTTTGCGTACATGATTTCCCACTATTGCTGAATTTGAATTATTTGTTGATTTATATGATTATTTATTATATGATTATTTATTATATGATATTATACTTATATGATTTATTATATGATTATTATCCAATTGAGACATTGAAAGGCTTTCGTTACCGTAAAAATAAGTAATGAATACGTGTCGTGAGCTTCAGGGGGTGAAGACACATAAGCGTTCCCCTCCTTCTGTATCACACAGATATTAAACGGGTGATTCAGAATAAAAGTGCATGTCTCTCCAATTTCAGTTTCAAATTTTAATTTCAGCTTCCCTCAATCTCCTAACCACTGGGTTTTCTTAACGACGTGCGAGATTCACGCGTTACCCGCACTAAGTTCCGTGAATCTGTTTCAACTTGCTCCGCCACGCGAGGGCTACAGTCCCGGTCGGCCTTGACGTGCTTGTTACAAAACGCTTTCTTTCATCAAAGAACGTCTATAGCACATGCCGAGCGACCGGGAGCCGTTAACTGGCAGAGTGTGTGACCGTTGGCGGTCGAGCGAGAACACGAGCCCAAGCGCTCACCCACAGTACAATCCTGAAAACGTTAATTTATCTGATCTTTCTACTCCAATTTGTCGATCGAGTAATTATTCAATTGTGTAATGGTAAAACTTAGCATTCAACTGTGTAAAGGTAAAGCTAACATGTGTTACGCATGTGCAGAATAAGCTGATGCAATAACAGGCCAAATCATCGGTGTGTTGTTCCTCGTGGTGCCGAGCTAACGGAAATATACAAACTATCATCTGGAAACGCAGCAACGTTTGTATTTAGTTTTAAGTTAAACACTTTTATATCATTCCAACCATCAAGACAATTTGAATATTGTAGTAAAGTTCAGTAAAGTTTGTTCATTAAAAATATTTCGAAACTTACGAACACATTTAATTACAGCCATACACTCAATTCCCAATTCATCAATGGTCATTCAAATAGATGTATCTGGATTCCATAACTGTTTTACCAAAGAGCTACCAGAGATGCAAAATAAACATTGGTATTTCAAAACCATAACCTTAATTCAGATTCATCAATGCTCTACTTTTTATTAATTCAAGGAAGTCCGTACGAGATAACATTCAAGCGCTCCATATACGTACTGCGGGTTGCGTCGTATTTCCGAAAGGTTGTGCTAGGGGATTTGCGGGGGTTGATTATTTTGTCTTTCTGGGCGGGTCAACGGCTAAAGCCATTATTCCCGTAAGTATAGTACATATTTTACCACGGGGGGAGATAGTAGTCTTCCCTCACTCGATGGTGAGATTCAGGGCCAACCTACACATCAGCTAGCTGGGTTTCCCCCACCAGGTATCTTCTACCAGTGGCGCACCGCGCCAACGGGGACAAGCTCTCAGCTCCCAACTGGTCTCCCGACATGTGCGTGTAAGTGTATTTGTGTGTAAGAAAATGTTGAATATAGGAAAATAAAGAAGAAGGAAGGATCGCAGGCGGTCCGTGGCCATTTGTTAGGATACTGCTCCGGCATTCGTCTGGAGTTGATCGGAGAAATCAGGGAAAACCACTACCGATCATAGTCGCCGACCACTAAAATTCTCCTCCAAACAGCGGCTGAACACGACCTAGCTATCGAACACGACCTAGCTGAACACGACCTAGCTATCGAAAATCCTACCAGCGTCGGTACTCGAACCCGAGGACCCCCCAGTCAGAGGCACTGCGGTGGCGTCAATTGATGCCTTGAGACACCTAAGCTGGTGTTTTGCGGCAATCAAGAAGCACTTTTTCTAATGAACGCATTGTGAGAAATATCATATAGCGAATAACAAGTGACATTTCTAACAGCGTCCTCTTGTTTCATACTCATCCTGCACTGGTGGGAGGCAATAAAACTATAGAGTAGTTTTGTCACCTTTGTTCAGCTCTTATTTCCTAGTGACGGTCATGAGGTTTCATGTGTACATGGTAACGGCGATGCACAATCAGAAGCAAACATCCCTGCTAAGTGCCTTGGCAAGTTGTAAAATTTGTGAGGAACCCTACAAATATATATGTGTGTGTGATATGTATGTAATAATGTGTGTGTGTGTGTGTGTGTGTGTGTGTGTGTGTGTGTGTGTGTGTGTTTCTTCAACAGAAAGGGTTTTCGCTTAGAAAGAAACTTAAACTTTTTACACACAGAAATATGATTTTTGTTTAAAATGAAAGGTTGTAAGACCTAGGTATGTTCTCAGATGCTATTGTTTGCTAGTTTTATCGCATATTCACATTTTAATATTATCTTAAAATTACCAGAATAAACGCTCGGCTGCCGTGTTCTGTTCTTATAATTTTGTAGTACGAGGTTACAATCTATCCCTCGTAAACAGTCGACGTTTCATTATCTACCTCTAGGAAGCGTGTGAAGTGAGTTTACTGTTAGCGAAGCAAAGATATCGAGTTTTTACGTTCGAAAATTTATTGTTTTAGATGCAAATATTAATGAGTGTTTTTATCCAGCAATCGTATAACACATGTGTCCTTTTGCATAAATATTCAGTACTTGTAATTACATGTGGTGCATTACGTTTTTATGTTAACACTGATTGTAGAATTTACTGCTAAAGTCTACTTCAAGCATACATGTCGAGATCTTCGTAAAAATAAATCGTTGTAATTACATTTTCAGAAACATGTTTAATTTTGCCCACAATAAATAGCGATTGCATTATTCCAGAAATTAAACACATCCCTTACATTAGTATCTGGGAATATGTACTAAACAACCTACTACCACATTTTGTGTTTTTTTCGATTTTCCGTATAGAGCATATGTTGCGACTTTCTGTCGTAAAGTTTCTACCACTCTTACTTTTCTGCAATGTAATCGCAAGTGCAAGAAAGAAGTGTGAAAATAGTCAATTAGACTCACGATCGATTATTATACGTACATAATATCTAATACTTACCCGTAAAGTGGTAATTCCACTGACCTGGTTAAATTAAAATTAAAAAAAGACATTCGCAAGTATTTCATCACTACGATAGGCGTTTTATTTACACAACACTACTTCACTTCTATTCGTATTCAATACAATTACTTATATACAACTATTTACAACAATACAACAACGTTACAATTACTTCTATTCTTATTTACAACAATAGGAGTTTTATTAAGAGTAAACAAATGAAACATGCGAGATGTAAACTAACAGTGCAGCCATGAATTGCACACAATATCTTGAACTTTGCAAATATCTAAAAAAAATAATATTTTCCCCATTCTACATTCTTCAAAGGGTTAAGCCCAGTCTGTAATTACCCTGACTACTCTACAGTTCCATTAAATATTTTTTACTAACTAAGACGTAGTAAATAATGCACAAACTGTATATCAGCAGGTTCAAAAGAAGACAATAAAACGACACCAGTTGTGAAAAATTAATTATTTTCCAATTTTTTCGTGTTCTTCTCCCCTTACGTTTTAGAATGTTAATGTCGCCGGGATGTGCTTCTCACGGTGACATTGGAAAAGGTCCAAGATAATTTAATAAATATTCTGTTAGTTATTCAAAAGACTAAAATAGTATTAATTCCGCAGATGTCAATGTATTAGAGAAATATTACGGATAAGAAGATATGGAGAAGAGTATTCTATTGGCAGCTGTCTGGTTATGATGTAGGGAAAAAGCGGTGATCTCATGAAGATCCATCACATCGACCAGCAATTTTGTGCGTACGACTATTATGAAACAGAAGAAATCGCTTCAATGCCTTTATTGGGTTCTAGGTAGACCCCAAAGAGGGAGATGGGGTGGAGGATGCTTGACCAGATCACAAGGCCGACGTCGGAAGGGGAAATTAATAAGGCCCCGGCGTGATTACCAGCTTATTTAGGTCATTAGCGGGAGATGAAGTAAAGCCCTTGGGAGCAGTATTAATGTACTTCGTCTCTCCTAACCCTCCCTTCTCTGCTGGGCATCTCCTCGCACAGGGTGGCCTGGCGACAGGCGAGGTGTGATCGCCTTCGAGCATATCATTGTTCGAGCAAGATTCTGGATCAACCGAATTACTTTTTTATGTAATAAACTTCTGTGAATTTGACAAAATATTTCATAAATTTCTTCTCTTCATCCAATAATGTTGTTACCGCAAGATATTGTATACTTTAGCGTATGTGTAGCGTATTGTATACTTTAGCGTATCACTTTCTCGTATACGTACGTATATACGAATATACGTAGTATAAAGACAATTATATAATGCTGCGCGATAAAACAGCGGATTTTCGGCAGAAAAAATGCATTGCCGACCCCTGATAACGAAAAAGAGGATAAATCTAGTTGCTAAATTAAGAGAAAACAATCCTCTAACACGTGTAGTTAGAATCCCTGTTTTTTTGGGTTCTTGATGTTAACTAATTGAAAACAAAACGTCTCTCCGTCCGTGCGTCTGTCAGTCCGTTCATCTGTGAACACTACTAGCCCCTAAACTATGCGTAGGATTTTTCCAAATTCAAGAAACATCTATCCATTTGGCTCTAGTTGAAAGTTTGAAATTTTGAAGAACATTGTTTAAAATTTGTGGGTACTTCACATGAAGCACCCCGGACATTTTCAAAGTTTTCTGAAAAATGGCTCCAAATTTTTTCTTTAAATTTCTAGATAGAATAGAGTACAATGCACTTATAAAGGTGGCGTAGAGCCGATTTTCACGGTGAACTCTGAATTTTCGAAAATGACAAATGTATGAATTTTTTTCGGTATCTTCCCACAACTACAAAATTGAAGATAGAGATTTTTCCTTCAAATAAAATTTGTTGTCCATAATTAGTTCTTTCATTAAGGTTATGTACATTTTTTTCAAAGTTTTAGTAGTTTTCTCGCAATATGACGTGCAATATTTGCAATTTAAAAAAATACAGAAACAAACTTTTCTCAAAAACGGCTCCAAACTTTTTCTTTAAACTTTTGGTAGGAATAGTCCTCAACTCTATCAAATCACATGAACACCATACTTTCTCTATTCTTTTTTTCTTGTATCTCGCGTCGCTCATATTTACATTACCGGCAATTTGTTCACATTGTTATATTTATATGAAGGTATACTTTAAATAATGTCATAAAATTTCTCGAAAACTCAACAGTTTTTTGTGAAAATGAGCTCAAAATCCAGCATTTTATGAAACGCTTAGAAACAATTTTTTCAAAAACGCTTCCAAATTTTTCTTCAAACTTTTCCGGCGGATAGTGCTAATTGCAGTGTTTAATGTTACGTGAAGTTCATTTCGGCGTATTCCTTTGTTGTTGTTTTTTCAAAAATCGCACAAATGAAATATTTTTGAAATATCTCTCACGCCGTTAATATGCACATTTCCTGCGATTTGTATACATTATTGAAATTGTGACTGAATGTGCTTCCAATGACTAAATGAATAAAAAGAGCTTCAAATATCGCATTTACAGTAACGTTTAAACATCATTTTCTAGAAAACGGTCAAAATTTGTGAATGAAAATTGCTATTTAAGACAAGGCTTTACTTTTCTTTAATATTCTCAAAGTAACATTTCGGTTCTCCAGTCAGGAAACCAAAAAATTGAGAAAATGTCACAAAAAATGTACTTTGGGTGGCGATAGATTGCAGCTGACAAGAGGATTGGGCAAAATCGTAAAACCAATGAACACCAAGTAAATCAGAAAACTTTACTAGTAGAAAGTATTTGCCATTCTGTAGCACCACTAGTTATTTATTTATTTATTCATGTAGTTTGTAAAAACAGTAAAAAAATGTTGACGTAAAGGGTAGAAGTATAATCTGCGCAGGGTTTATTGAGATCCAGAGTCGTTACCTAACTTTAATTACATTAAAATCAGAGAGAAGGATATTCTATTTTCAGAAAAGAATAGTCGTGGCAAAGTTTTGTCTATGTGACTAGCTTTGCCACAGAAATAATAATTTGAAGTTTTCCTCATGATGTGTTCAATAGCATGATAACTGAATAAAGGAATATTATGTTCTGATTCTAATGCAACAGTGTAACACTTTGTAATACCGATCTTTCTTACGTATGTGAGTAATAGCTACTTTAAATTATCTAATATTCGTTTCAAAGGAAAAAGGGTAACATTATTCACATCTGAAGTATTTTTTTGACATTCTATATCAAATGTAAAATGACATATAGTATTAAATTTAAGCTACATATTGTTGCAATTCCTTCTGAATTAAAATACATAGCTCTGAACATAAAGACAGTTGACTATAAATGAATTTTGTTGAAAATTAATGGCAAAAATTGAAACATTTGAGGGTACCAATATAATAATTTATATATTACAACCGGTTCATTGAAATCATTAATTTTCCGATCAAAAACGTTTTTTTAGTTTAAACATCGAAACGTTAATAGTTATGTAAAAGTTAAGCAATTTTAAATTCGTTAACACACTGGAAATTTCGCCTACCTGAATAGCGCCAGGGAGTGCAGGGACGGCGTAGCTGATGGTGGCTGGGCCGGGACGGGCTCAAAATGAGGTGGTCGAGGACAAGAGAGGTTCGCGGGGCGGGAGCGTAATTTTTTTTATTTATTTATTTTACGTCAAAAAACAGTTAAAAACTGCGTATGACGTGCTATGGGGAAAAGTGAATTGTGTGCATATTTTCAAAATTCTGTGATCCCTACACTAAGTCATATACTACTTAAATTTTGAATTTTTGAAAGGGAGAAAAAAAACTCCCATGTAATAAAATCTATTTTCAAGGATAAACAAGCAATAAATTTTGAATTTTGAAAGGGAGAAAAAAAAACAAAAAACTCCCATGTAAAAAAATCTATTTTCAAGGGTAAATAAGCAATACATTTTGAATTTTGAAAGGGAGAAAAAAACAACAAAAAAAACTCCCATGTAATAAAATCTATTTTCAAAGATAAATAAGCAATAAATTTTGGCTCTTATTACTTCCTGCCGCGACAACATGGAAACGATAATTTGAATAATTGTATTTCCCACTGAATTCTAGAACACGTGCACAGAAAATGAAGTTACATTCACAGTTACATAATTGTGGGAGGGGGGGTACGGTGGAGCTGCAGGAGGTTGAACCGAATGCTCATGTTTTGTGTACTGTGCTGAGTCTGCAACGACTGCATTCACTACAACCGCATTAATTTTCATTGGTTGAGTTTCAGCTTTCTGTGAATAAAACTACAAGCCACGTACACGGTATCGGATACTATTCCCGCTACATTTCCTTCCAAGGTGCCGATTCATGAACAGAATTTCAAAAATGCACGAGAACGCAAAGCTCCCAGCATAAGCATACAGCTATATGTTAATATGCGTGCTATAGGAAAGAGAAAACTGATATATAAATAAATATATTTTTATGTTTAACACTGATTCGGTTATTAAATTAGAAACATATCAAAATTATTGCCAAAAGAGTGCAGACTTCTTTTGCTAGTTATATTAATGATTTGTAGGCAATAAAGGTTTCGTTCCCTTTGAGGGTCGCACATAGCTTGAAGATACAAATTGAATTCCATCAAAACATTGTGAATTATTCCATTGTATTGCGTGGTGTTAGAAAAAACTGTCACTATGACCATTGAACGATATCATTGTTTACTACAACATGAGGTTTTATCGTTACTGAATTGGATGATGTACGCATTGAGGTATCAAAAACACTAATGGCAGAAGCAGCAAAACTACTACTAATAATATTATTACACAGAATGGTTTCCCAAAAAGTAGTACGCACAATGATCAAGAGCAATAAACAAAATACTATCGAAAACACTGAAACAAAATACTAAATATTTTATCAAAAACAGTCTTTTTGAATTCTGCAATAAGTTGGCCGCATCAGCAATAAGTTGCTGAATACACAAAATAGGTTTCCAAAAAGGAGCTCACATACTGCTCCCGAACTATAAAGAAAATACTTTCGAATAATACTGCAATAAATAAAATATTTGAAAACAGTGCTCGTAAATACTGCAATAATATAGTATTTTATTTAAGTATACACTGTACAACAGTTCATTATATAAGACGTATATCAACCTGCTGAGTTTACCGTAGACTTGTTCCTGTGTCTGCAGCAACTCTGATCGCGATAATCAAGGGATCAAATTCCGTCGGAAGCTGATTTTAAGAATTGTAATGAAATAATTGGTTTTAAATATATAAAACCTAATGATACACTACACTTAAATCCATTATATTGCAAAATATCCTTGGGTGGGGCGATACGCTCCCTCATTGGTGTACTCCGGCTGCCGGAATGACATGACATTGATATGCGAGGGTTTTTTTATTGTGTAATTTAGCTATTTCTTCTCGTTCGACCGGAGGTCTTTTGAGGAATTTCAGTTTTACATGCTGGCGTTTTTGGATTTGGGCACTCTTTAACAAATTCAGGTTTTATAACTTGGCTCATTTTATTAATTCGTTTTATTTTTAGATGTTTTGGGATTTCAATTTTGATTTTTTGGAATAAACTGGTAGGATTGCGTTGTCAAGCAATGGCAAGGGGTTAGTCCGTTTTACGTGGCCAGAAGTTAATAAATTGCTCGCTCGATCATTTAAAAAAATCTTATTTTGTAAATAAATTTCCTTATGTTTTGGCTGTTGAAAAACTTCTTTAATTTATTTTTATTCTACCTGGTTTTACAAATGGCGGCCATTTTTGTTTTAGGCCGTGCACCATTTTTTGCGTTGGTAGACATTTACTGTTTTCTAAATTACTCAGCTCTGGGTAGTTCTAGCATTCTAGAATAAAAGGCATTGGATTCAATATACTTTGGCCTACAAATCTAAGTTTTGTTTATTTACCTTCTATGTTTTTATTTGAGAAATATTTGCAACCAAATCTATGAAACGAAAATGAAGTTCGATTTAATTCAAGAGTAATTTCTCAAAGAAGAAATAGAATCTCGGTCTTACTTTTGTCTGTGCTTTTTTAAAACAAAACAGTATAGTTGCTGGTAGTAAAATATCATTGGTAAGTAACGTACCCCTTGAAAATTACACCCTCTTAAAAATTGGAATTTTGGGTTTTTTCCAATTTTTTGAACTGTAATATCTCTGTTGGGAGACTAGATAAAAATCTGAAAATTGCTCACATACTATATCAATATGATTCCAAACTTTATTAAAAATTTTAACTTTAAGATTTTATTCGAAGTATTTTTTTTTTCATTGTTCACTGTTGGGCTTCATTTCCACATTGAAGATACGTTGTGACAAGTAGTAATCATATTATTTTGAAGCTATTTTAAAGTAAAATCTATTTTGATTGAAAATAATTAATTATGCTATATTAATAATAAACATAAAAGTTGCCTAGTATATTTTGAATATTACTTTAACTTTAATAACCAGTAGCGGTAGCTCAGTGCATCAACTGATGTCACTGCAGCGCCTCTGACCGGGAGGTCCTAGGTTCGAGTCCTGACGGCAGCAGAATTTTCGACACTAACTTTTCAGCTACGTCGAATTTAGTCGCTGTCTGGAGGAGAATTCTAGCGGCTGGCTGCTCTGATCGGTAGTTTTCTGTGGTTTCTCCGATCAACACCAGGCGAATGCCGGGAAACCCCCCTAGCCGACGGTAGGTCGGCGCCTTATCTCACCATCCAGCGGGGGAAGATCACCGCCATCTCCCGAGAACAAACATGCACTACACTAACGGGAATAATGACCGAAGCAATGGACGCGCCAGGAAACACGAAAAAATCAATCAAATAAATTTAACTTTAACAACAAACGCCAAACAATTGACGCACCCGGAAACACGAAAAAATCAATCAAATAAATTTAACTTCAACAACAAACTTACATCTTGACGTCTATATTTGTAATTGAAAATACGGTTATTTTGATGTTAAAAGATGAACCGGACATATGTGGTAGTGTAGTGCTTGTTAGTGTGTGTGTGTAAGGGGAGAGGATAGGACAAGGAATAAGAAAGAAAGATCGCGCGGTCCGTGCCCCGTTTGATAGGTTACTGCTCCGGCATTCGCCTGGTGTTGGTCAGAGAAACCACGAATGGCGAGCAGTCGGTTGCTAGAATTCTCCTCGAGACAGCGACTGAATTCGACATTGCTGACAAGCTAGTGTCGAAAGTCCTGCTACCGTCGGGACTCGAACTTCAGGACCTCCCGGTCAGGGGCACTGCAGTGCAGGACTTCGAGTATCAGTTGATGCCCTGAGCCACCTCTTGCGATGGGATGAGGTGAGGGGAGGGAAGAATAGAAATTATGTATGCGAGTGTTAAATACAGGCTCAATAATCCAAGGCCTCCTCTGAATTCGCTGCCCTCCGCGCTTCTCCCTGCGCCCGACGGTGGTGCTGGCTCGCGCTCTGGTGAATATCGCTTGCGACGGACGGCCTTGCACAGTGGGTCCAAACGCATCTAAACTCAGGGCAGCTGCTAAACAATAGACCGAAAACTAACTGATGCCATGCACTCGTGCCGTGTTTTGTTATTTCTGTAAATCGCTAACTTTATTCTTCGAGTTTTATCTGCACGCTCAATGATTTTTTTCCCTCTGCAGATAGGCAAGAATGTCACATACCACAAAATATCTTCCGGTGACGCACAGTGGGTCGAAAAACACTCCAAAAATAGAATGGTTGCCAAAAAGTTAAACAAGCAGTTCACAGTATGCACGTCCGTGTATTGGTATGAGTCTAAGTCACTAAATTTTTCCTTCGAGTTTTGTCTATACGTCCAATGCTTTTTCCTGCCATGACAGGTAAGAATATCACATACTGTAATTCATCTTTCGGTAACGCATAGTCGGTCGAGAATCACCGAAAAATAGTGGTTGCCAAAAACTAAAATAAGAGGAATTTGATACCGTCCACTTACGGGTGTTGCTCATATTCTAAATAATATATTCTTAAAGTTTTTTGCGTTCAATACTTTTCTTCTGGCCAGACAGAAGAATGTTACTTATCGCAAAAATAATTCGTTTACAAACACATTGAGGTTACAAAAGACTTGAATCTTTGCAGTGTAGTGTTTTCTTTTGTATGGGGTTCATGAACATTTCATTTCATCTTTAATGCATTACTTGTTATATCTGTTATTATTTTTTGTTCCCCCCAAGAGTTACTAAAATGTTCTTGGTTCCGAATGCTGAGAGCTTGACGAATCTACTGAATCTCAAGCTTCTAATACCATCTATAAGACAATATTATTCATTATATCGTAATGTTTTTCAACAGCAACCAGGCAGTTATCTTTAAACTTGGGAGTAATTAGTTTTATTAATATTGATATTTATATATTAACTAGCAGGACCCAGCAGGCATTGTCTTCCTCCCTCTCTCCATCTCTCTCCCTCTCTGTGTTTCTCTCTTTCTCTCTCTCTTTCTCTCTCTATCTCCCTCTCTTCCTCCCTCTCTTCCTTTCTCTCCCCTCTTCCTTTCTCTCTCTCTCTTTGCGTCAGTCTGTCTCTGTCGGTGTGACTCTTTCTGTCTGTCTGTCTGTCTCTCACTTTGTCTGTCTGTCTCTCGCTCTGTCTGTCTGTCTCTCGCTCTCTCCCTCTGTCTGTCTCTCACTCTCTCTGTCTGTCACTCACTCTCTCTCCCTCTCCCTCTCTCTCTCTCTCTCTCTCTCTCTCTCTTACCGGCCGTCCTGTTCTCCTTAGCCTTGCCCTACATCGTATGGCAAGGTCCAGCAACATTGAAGCCTAGGTGATTTGGGAAAGTATTTAACTGAAACGCCAACTTGTGCTGCAGCGCCAGCTAGTGGAGTTACAGAAAAACGAACAGCATAAAAACCTTCTCCATTGAAAAAGACACGTAATATGCCAACTTTTATGAATAGGGTCAAACGGTGTCGTTGTTTATCGATCTCGTACATACCAACATCAATTATTGATTCTGTTGACAGATAAATTGTTTTTTCCTTGTTTTCACAATAAGAGCATTAAAACAACTAAAGGTCTTACTGGACTTAAACATAAAACGCATTTCATTCCATAAACAGCGCCCACTATATTTTCATCATAAAGATCATGTCAAGCATGTGTTTCTAGGCTTTCAGACTGATAATAATTCTGTTTGAAAAATATATATAAAAAAATAATATCTTCCAATTGCATGTTGTCACCTGCATGGCAATTGGCAAAACATGACTACGTTACACCGCGCATCCCTCTCGGTTTTTTAATAGACTGATTGATTTTTTTCCTGTTTCCGGGCGTGTCAACTGGTTTGGTCATTAGTCCCGTTAGTGTAGTACATGTTTGTTCTCGGGAGATGGCGGTGATCTTCCCCCGCTGGATGGCCAGATCCGGCGCCGACCTACCTTCGGCTAGTGGGGTTTCCCCCTAACCAGGACTCCCCCACCAGCGGGGCACCGCCCCAGCCGTGACAAGCTCTAAGCTCCCGACCGGTCTCCCGGAATCTGTGGTAGTGTAGTGCATGTTAGTGTAAGTGTGTGTGTAAAGGGAGAGGATATGACAAGGAAGAGGAAGGACAGAACGTGCGCGGTCCGTGGCCCGTTTGGTAGGGTACTGCTCGGGCATTCGCCTGGTGTTGATCGGAGAATCCACGGAAAACTACCGATCAGAGCAGCCGGCCGCTAGAATTCTCCTCCAGACAGCGACTGAATTCGACCTAGCTGAATAGATAGAGTCGAAAATCCACTGCCGACAGGACTCGAACCTAGGACCTCCCTCTCGGTCCCTTTTGGGCGGGCACCGTAGCGTGGCGAGGAGTGGCGTCGGGGGCGGTGGGCGGTGGCGGGCGGAGGCCACGGGCGACGCAGGTGAGGGCCGGGGCGAGAGCGATGGGCTGTCGCCCGCAGACCGCATCCGAGGCCCCGAGGCCCGCCCCCGCCCCGTCCCCCGCCACGCCCATTTCGCCTTGTATCACCCGCCCCCGACAGCCCCTAACTGGCTCAATTCCCCGCGCCTGCTTTCCTTTTACACGCCCCTGACTCTCTCCCTCTCTCTCCTTGCGCTCTCTCTCTCGTTCCGGTCAACAAGAGGGCTCTTTTACGTCTTGCATTCTTGAGGCGCGATTCATCTTCTGTTGTTTCCTCCTTGGTTATACAATTTGAGTATAAATGCAACATGAAGTTATATGCAAAAATATTAATTAAATTGCATAGAGAGTAGAATAATCCCAGAGCTTTTGTTTTCTGAAATGTGGTTATTCTCGTAAACTTACATTCACTGTTTTTCCATCAATGAATTTATTAAATGACAAGTAGGAAACAGATTTTCATGTAAATACATATTCTTACTGGTTGAAATTACCTGCATTCAATATTGTTATTTAGTTTGAATCACAAACTGAATGCATTAAAATCATTTTTATTTTACATACTTTTACATGTTTTGGTGTAATTACATATTTTGGTAAATTTTAAAACACTTACTTGTCGAAATTTAATTTATTGAAATCTCGTTTTGTTTCATGTCATGTTTCAAATGCGAATGTTCTTGGAATCGTCTGGCTGCGAAACAAAGTGAAGTAATACTGCGCCTCTAAGACTTCCTTGTTTGCCGTAAATTGTCAAAATAACTCCTCGCTTCTCGGAAATTGTGTACTCGGAATTAAGGTGGAACGATTATTTGCAAAGCGGAAATTGGTTATAAAGCACAGAGCCCTCAATTGTGGGAATTTTGATGCGGTGTTTTTCACATAATTACATGAAGAAATAAAAGAAGTCATCTTCGTCAACTTAATATGTTTATTTAGAGAGTCGACTTTCGACGGTTTGCCGTCATCACCAGTCTACAAACACAAATCAAATAAAATATAAAGTAAATACAAATTAAGAGAAATAAGGGGATTAATATAAATAATAGTTACAGTTAAAATTAATCCCCACTTTGTCTTATTTTGTATGTATTTGATATTTTATTTATATTTTATTTTATTTGTATTTGTATACTGATGACGACGGCAAAACCGACAAAAGCCGGCTCTATAATAAAATATACTAAGTTGACGGAAATTACTTCTTTTATTTCTTCACATAGAGCTTACGCTTAACTCAATAGAAAATTGACAAACATTTCTTCACGTGCCACCTGCACTTCGCGGAGGAATTTACACCCTATGTCGTAGTCGCAAAATTCGGAACCTGTTAATGGAACCCCGCTCTATCGACCTCGATGGGAATTAGAAGGCTCGAGGCTCATAGCAAAGTCACAAGCCTTTCACCACTGAGGTCCGGGTTCGATTCCCGGTGAATCTCATGTGAAATTTGTTCCGACAAAACGAGCTCATCTGCTTAACAGGGACTAGTCCAACCCTCTATGGAGTGTTCTAATTCCTTCCCAATTCTTGCCGCTGTGTAGTGACACAGGTGCGCGTTGAAGGAGGCCCGTACGCAGAGATGCTACCTGGCGGTCCTCTTGACAAGCGACAAACGAGACGAGACATACATAAAAATAAATATATACGAGATAATAATGGAGGATTACTCCGCGCTTGACGCTCGGCAAGGGACTAAGAGACGCGTTGCGTCAATAATGATATGATAAAATTAAGGGCGCAATAATTTTTTTTAAATCTACGTTGGAATATGAGATAATAAATCTGTGGCACTAGTTTTCAATAAATTAAGATAAAATACAATGTTGAATTATGCTGGGTTAATGTCATGATGGATGAACTATGATGGATTGATAATGTTGGATCAAAATCAAATTCAATAGTGGAACGTGATGGATCATAATGTTGGATCATGGTATGCCAAAGATAAATGGCAAGAAAAATACTACTCTTTACCCTTGCACACAAGATATAAAATGGAACAACAAATAAGGAAGAGAGCACAAATCGAAGACACAATCAAACCCATTTAAAAACCTAATAATTTCAAATGTAATTGACAAGTAATGCAATAATATGGTAAATATACAATTCTTTACGTACCAAGAATAAAAAAGTTGCTGCTCCACAAAGCAACACGTAAATAACAAATATTTAATGGTGGTATACCTCTTCCTGAGTACCTGTTCGACCTTCAAGTAGGCTGTCGAGGTTTCCCCTTCCAGGTATCTCCCAGCAGCGGGACACCGCCTTGGTTGGGTCAATTTCAGTTTCCGACAGGTCTCCTGACATGTTTGGGAGTGTATTGCATGTAGTATAAGTGTGTGTAAGTAAAGGGTGAAGATAAGACAAGGAAGACGAAAGAAAGATCGCGCGCGGGCCGTAGTCCGTTTGTTATGGTACTGCTCCAGCATTGGTGTGATTTTAGTAGAAACAACGTAAAACTACCTATTACAGCATCCGGCCAATAGAAATCTCCTCCATATTACGAACTAGATTTGTGTGGAACTTCCAGACACCGTCCGGAACGGAATCCTAAATCCTCCCCGTTCAGAGGTTCTGCAGTAACATCACTTGACGCCCTGAGCCACCTAAACCCGTAACAAACGTGCCTTCACCACGTCGCTTTCCCTGGATGATCTTTTTTGTTCCGTCCGTTTGACGTGAGCCCCGGGCTGGTTCCCCTCAGCTTTCCGCGGCGCTTTCACCTCGGCGCCGGAGGCAGCGCAGCTGTCACGGCCCGTCCGTCCCGAGGGCCGGGCCACGCCCCCTACGGGCGGTGCGCTTCCGCTGCGCTGCGCTGCGCCGCCCGGCCGCGACACGCGTCGCCGTGGTTCCCGAGCAGACGAAAGCTCCTCCGCCGAGGCCGCCCTTCCCCCGTGCGCGCTCGCCGGCCGCTCCCTGATGGGCTTTGGCCACGTGAGGCATGAGCAGTACCCTACCAAACGGGCCACGGACTACGCGCGATCTTTCCTTCCTCTTCCTTGTCCTATCATCTCCCCTTACACACACACGTACACTAACATGCACTACACTACCACTTATTCCGGGAGACCGGTCGGGAGCTTAGAGCTTGTCCCGGCTGAGGCGCTGCCTCGCTGGTGGGAGAGTCCTGGTTAGGGGGAAACCCCACTAGCCGACGGTAGGTCGGTGCCGGATCTCGCCATCCAGCGGGGGAAGATCATCGCCATCTCCCGAGAAAAAAACATGCACTATACTAACGGGACTAATAACCTAAACTGTTGACGCGCCCGGAATCACCAACCAACCAACCGACCAACGTGAGGCATTCTGCAAATTTTACCGCTCGGCCGTTCGAGCAAGAGACTGACTGAGGTGGCTCAGGGCATCAACTGATGTCACTGCAATGTCTTCTACCTGGAGTTCCTGGAGGTTTGTCTCCTGACGATGACTGGACTTTCGATACTGGCTTGTTAGCTAGGACCAATTCAACCGCTGTCTGGAGGAGAATTCTAGCGGCCAGTAGCTCTGATCGGTAATTTCCGTGGTTTGTCCGATCAGTGCCAGGTAAATGCTGGAGCGGAACCTTAACAAAGGGAACACAGATCTTTTCTTCCTCTTCCTTGTTCTGTTCTCACTCCTTCTGACACACACACTTACAATCAACGTGCACTACACATGAAGAGAGGCCAGTCGGGAGCTTAGAGCTACTCCCGACTGGAGAGGCGCCAATTGTTGGGAGATGCCTAGATAAGAAAACTGCGCCAGCCGACGTGCTGATCGACGCCGGATATCTTCATCCAGCAGGTGAAGACCACAGCCACCTACCATTTAAAAAAGCATGAACTAGTCGTATGGGAATAATTATCATAGCAACTGACGCGCTCAAGAACATGAAATAAAGAATCAATAGAACAATATTACAAACCCTGATTGACCTCAACACTCAACACACTTTTTACGGTGACAATGGTGTAATGGTGAGCGTGTCGGACTGTTATACGCAAGTTCGAGGGCTCAAGGCTGTGAATCGAAGCTGTGTATTTTTAAGGGCGAAAAAATCCTCTTTACGCCTTCATTCGAAGGGGAAGTAAAGCCTGCTGTCCCATGTTAGAAAAATTTACTGCTTATAAAAGATCCTCAAGCCTAAATGAAGCCTCTGGGCTAAATTCAAATTGGCTGATTCGTCGCCCAAGTAATACCTTATTTTCTCCCCTAGTTGGTTAAATTTACGTGGTCACACGGAAGAGCCTTGGTCTGAATCTCGCCACGTAAAATAAGTCATCAATTCAATTCAATTCAATTCAATTCAATTCACACTGGTGTTTTAACAAGAGATTATCAAGAGATGCCTCCAAGGTGGGCATCAGAGCGATACTTCTGATCCTCACATCCCCTCGCCAGTTAGAAGCAAGCGGGTTAAAGATTGTCTCTAGAATTTCCTGGATGAAAATAGCCTTTTCCGGATTGGGATTAAGCTTTAGGACGAACATTTTATATGCTATTGTTTGACAACAGATGTTGCAAACGGTGCTATCGTTTGGTGCGGGTAAGTTTGTACAATCCTCTATTTTAAGTCACATATTCTTTATTCTGAGAAGAAAATAACAACAGGATAGACAATTACACATATTAAAACAAGCATGTAACTCAGTAGCCACTGTCGAAATCTACAATACTGCTTAGACGTACGTCTGTCGTCCTTCATTAAAGATACATTTAAACGACGAAGGTGATGTAGCTGGTAGCCTCTAAAATTTACAAATGCCTTTCGTGAAAGTAAAATAGGCCGCGTTTGCCGTACGGTCATTTTCGCACTACAATACGATCTTGCCTCGGTGCTCGCTGCGCCTCCTGTTTGCCCTCCCTACCACGGCACCAATTTATTTCCCCTTCCAATGCCTCTCCCCCTGCCCATCATTCCCCTCAAAGCTTCATTCTACCATGTCCTTCTGCCGTTCACGCCACAAGCCCCATCCCGTCAAGATTCCCACCACACTTGCAAGTCCTGTCAATGTGATTCCGCTGACACTGCTCCCGGCTTCCAGCGTAGGCCCCGCTCGTAGACAAGTCGCAGCCCCACGTCCCTGCACTCTGCGTCTTTTGCACCCCGCTCGCCGCGCCCTCGCCGCTGCCGTGCCCGCCGCCTCCGCCACCACAGCTGCCACCTTCGCCACCATCACCACCGCCGCCTCCGCCGTCGCTGCTGTCACCGCCCCGCCCCCGCCGCCCACACTGCCACCTCCACCGCCACCGCCGCCACCATCACCCGCGTCTCCACCGCTACCGCCGCTTCCGCCGTCGCTGCTGTCACCGCCCCGCCCCCGCCACCCACACCGCCACCTCCACCGACATCGCCGCCACCACCATCCGCCGCCACCATCACCGCCGCCGCCACCGCTACCGATGCCACCGCTGTCGCTGCTGCCCCCACCCCCGTTCCCGCCACCCACACCGCCACCGCCGCCCATACCGCCCCTGCCGCCCATACCGCCTCCGCCGCCGCAGCCGCCACCGCCAGCGCCATCACCACCACCGCCACCGCCGCCATCACTACTATCGCCGCCATCCCCACCACTGCCGCCGCCGCCCCTGCTACCGCCACCTCCGCCATCGCTGCTGCCGCGCCCCCACACCCTCCGCAACGGCCACCGCCGCCGTCTCCTCCACCGCCGCCGCCGCCGCCGCCGCCGCCGCACGGAGCTGTCGCGGTCGGGCGCCGCGCAGCGATGCCCTGGCGGCGGTGGGAGGACGACACGCGCTGCGGCGGCGTGGGCTGGCTCTCCCATCGCGCGAGCAGACCGCAGCCCCACGGAACACGGGGCAAATCAGGCGGAGTGACTGTCCGCGCCACACCCCGCGCGCGCCATGCGGCAATGGGATTTCGGACTACGCGCTTGGCCACGTGTTTTATTGTGAAATTTGCGATCTTCACCTAAATATTTTTATTATCATTCATATTCATTTTAATCCTAGAATTCTAGTGTTTAGATTCATCACCCCCTAGAAGAGATAATTTTGCAACAGAATAATTTCTAAAAGGATAGAATTGTAAATTAGGCAATGAACAGTTACAAAAACGCTATACGATATTATTAAAAGACTCCATATATAGTCTAATGAAATAACAAATTCACTTTTACAGTATCACTTAAGTTTTTTTTAAAGAAACTATCGGAATTCCCTGCATCAACCCATTTTAATTCCATACTAGTGAGTAGATTTTATTCGCAAAGCTCAAAACATTCCCTTATTGCAAGAAAACAAATACATTAGCAGCGGTTATCATATGCGCATATTAACGTTCATTGAATTAATAATACATTGCTGGGAAGTAGGATATCCGCTCACCACGATAACGATTGCATCTGTAAAAATAAATGCGAGGAACTAAATATTTTTCGTCACTAAAATTCGGGGATTTCACGTATTTTTCACCCTTGGACCACGCGCGCGGGCAGTGGTTGTACTGCCCTCTGAAACTTTTTGCATTCACAATCTGTCGCAAGTGAATAGAGTCATTGAGAAGTCAGGGATACGAACGAACATATTTACTAATAAGATAGTGCTGTTTAATTATTTAAGAATCTCCTGTATGGATTGTAATTTTGTTCAGTAGTGAATGACTTTCAGGGACCGTCTTAACTCTGCCACGCACCTACTTCGTGGTACGAACTCTACAGAACAAACAAAATATAATTGTTTTGTATATTCCTATATTTCACCGACATTTGTACTTTTATTCCATCAAATGTATATGTTTATTAATTATATACATTTTATTATATATTTATATATTTAATTTATAACGCATTGTATGCTATTAAATATGCCGTAAAATAACATATTTAATTTATTATTTCCCAGACGTTTTGTTTGATGTTCAAATTTCTAAGAAACCAGCAATGAACTGTGGAAGATCTCAACGCATCATCTCCTATATTATTTCAGTAAAATACATACCTTTTTCGGATCTCACTCGTAACCAATATTTATAAATAAGGTCTCTAAAGAAAGAGAATTTCACGTAGACGTGACAAATTGCATTTTGACTTTAAAAATATGAAAGACTTATTTAAAAAACGCATCTAAATATTTGTCAAATGCAACCCGCAACCTCCTTAAATAACTCCTAAACAAATCGTTTTAGGACCTTTAGAACTAAAAACTTTGAGGCCAAATGCTTTACTGACATCGTAACTTATAGAACGAAATCTTCTTGAACATTCTTTTACATTTTGGTTGGTTCGACGCTTGTCGATTCTACCCCACCTGTTCAGAGCCCATAGAATCTGCAACTGAATGTGAAATTAAACAAATTACTTGATATTCTACGCGATTGAATTACATGTGTGTACCTCTCTGCTCGGTAATTACGATAAATAAGAATAATTTGTATTGACGGTGTATTGTATCATTATCAACAAGGAGACACATAGAACAAGTGACGGAGGATAACAGGATCATGAAGGAAAATATGTATTACAGGACACATTATGGAAATGGAAAAATAGGGAAGAAGGTGGGGTTTAACATGCGAGAGTTCTCGCACGGGTACGCTAGTTCTAAATAATTCTGAGAATTTCTTAAGTTGTTTCTAAAGGCGGCTCCTCACATTCGGTATTCGACGAGTAGCGAGGGATCGCTCGCCGAATCTCGAATAGTGTGGATGTGTCACTACTGGCCTAGCGACGAACATTCGATGCTCACCCTATCCATCGCGAGTCGGTCTTTTGCACACATCAAAGGAAGCGAACATTCGCCGAGCCCATGAGCAGCTGAATGTGTGGAGCCGCCTGTAGAATAATGTCACGTGTGATACCTGTCACCTGAATTGGTTCGGAAAAATTAGTCAGAGTTAGTGTGATTTATGTTCTTACCTTGGCTATGACGATAAAAAGTTAAAAATCTTGGGTTAACTGATTTACTGTTTCATATTTTGAATTCTCCTTGTTTTATTTTTGTATTTCATTCTATTAAGAAAACAATTATTTTATAACAAAAGCTCGAATGTGAGAAGAAATCTACGTCAGAACGCGCATAATTTATCAGCGCATTGTCAGATCCTTCCCTTTTGCAGAAGTGATACTAAGAACGACAAACGGATGCAGAGCACGTCACACGCAGTTTCAACTGTTTTTTGACGTAAAATTTAAAAAAAAAATAGAGCTAAAAACATGTAAGTAGCTCCCAGATCTTTATTCCCGTTCGATGAAAAAAATCTCTATAAGCGATATGTAGACCAAACGCGTCAATTTTAATAACAATTCAACGCGCAGGGTTAATAAAACAATTTTGACATTTAAAATGACAGACGAGTCATATTAATGCAATACCAAGAGACTTACATTTCATGAACTAACTGATACAAAATTATTATTTCGGAGGCAAATGATAACTTGTCAATAAAATACTAATTGAAAGGTTTGCTGTAAATAAATTGAATGAATTTCCTATTCATTTTAACTTGCAAAACTTGGTCTGGAAGTTATTGACAGTCCATTTGTTTTCTATTAATTTCATGTGTACATTCTTTCTAGTCATGGTCTTGTCTTTTATAACAATATCTATAAGAATTCTACACTTACTTTCTTATTTATTTACTGTCAACATTTCATTCCTGATTTATTTAACTCGATATATTTTTATGTATTCTGTTTTTGAAGCCTTCAAACTGACACAAAATATAGTCTCAAAACGGTTGTTGTAACAAGTAATATTATCAATTGCTGATCCTTATCAATAGATCTTAAAAAACAAATCGACTGACAATAATAACTCTATAAATGAACATACGCTTCATTCGTACTGAAACCGTACAAGTGAACATACGCTTCATACGTACTTAAACCGTCCAAATGAACACACGCTTCATACGTACTTAAACCGTACGTATGAACATACGCTTCATACGTATTTAAACCGTACGTATAAACATACGCTTCATACGTATTTAATCTCTACGTATTTAAATATACTTCATACGTACTTAAATCTTACGTATAAACATATGCTTTGTACATACTTACACCGTACGTATGAACATACGTTTCATAACGTTCTTAAACAGCGCGTATGAACATACGCTTCATACGTAATTAAACCGTACATATGAACATACACTTCATACGTACTTAATCCGTACGTATAAACATATGCTTCCTACGTACTTAAACCTTACGTATAAACATAAGCTTCATAATATTTAAACCGTACGTATGAACATACCATGCGCTTGAAGGATGAAAATCCGGGAAGGCGGTGGGCCCTGGCGAGGAAGGCGGCGAGGGGCGCTGCTGGGGCCAGCAGGTGGAGAGCGCTCTCCCGTGCCGCTGCAATGGCCCTCCCCGGCGGCTTCTGCTCCTGGCGGGCGCTGCCCTCGGGAGAGATATTAGAGCCCACTTTATCCTTCATAAAAGCGCCTGTTACGCCCGCGTGGGCGCCCGCCTCCGCCTCACGGGCGTTTGCCTCCGCTTGGGCCCCGCTCACGACTCATTTTCCATAACATCGCCCCCTCTCTGCTTCCGCTGGTGCGTGTTTCTTTGCCCCCGTCTTTGCTCCCATTGCTTTCTCCGTCTTTTTCTTTTGAGTCCATTGTCTACGCTTTCGCTTGCGTCTTCGCTGCCTCATTCTTATCCTAATGCCAGACGGGCGCGCCGCCACAGCCCACCGTCAATTTCATCGCCGCCCCTCTACAGGAGGTTCAGAATAAATGTTACAAACTTCTACAGCATAGGATAATAACTTTGTACTAATGAACATGTGGCGAGATATCCTTAGTAACGAAGGTACAGAAGTGATATTGCTGACAGCACACTTACCTTACACGGGTGATTGGCAGGTACACGAATTCTCTGAGGAAGACCTGCTCAGAAACTTTTTCAGCAAACACTGCTTGAAATGTCGGCCATTACTTTTTTGGTGCAGGCCTGTAAAGACAATGCACTATACGACGCTGTTTAATCTAAACAATAAAGACAAAAAATTAAATATCATTGCTATGGAGCACGTGTTCCTTGAGAGTTCCGAACACCAGTACAGGTCAGTTGATAACCAATCACGGACGCGATATTAAAAATATCACTTCCGTAACTTCGTGATATGCGTTTTTCTGTCGTATGTTCATTAGTGAAAAGTGTTTTATCTTTAATCCTCCTAAATTCTGTAGAAGTTTGTAACATTTAACCACCCTGTGAATCCACTACAGCTTCATCTTCATCCTCTGCGATCTTTCGCACAGTTGCCACGCCTCCACCGGTCTCTCTCTTCGACGTCAGACCTTCCCCAGCGGCATTGCCTGTTCCGTCGTCCCGTCGCCACCGACGGAGCTCTCGACAAGCCGCCGAGAGCGTCTGGCATCCGAATCATCCTTCATCGAACGGCTCCAGCCCTCATGTTCGCAGAAATGCGCTCGGAGATTCAATATGAAGAGTTTGTCCGGCTCGCCACAGCGAGCTGTCCGATGAGTGTGCACTCCATCCTCTCGCTACCATCACTGTGGATTTATTGCATGAAGGCGTTGTTTTACTGGGCAGTCATGTTCACTTGTATTTGAAATAGTTTGTGTGCGAGAGATTTTTTGAGAAGTTTTATTCCCAGAAAATCACGACTAATGTTAAAAATGTATCAATTATGCGACCATTTTTTATGGAAAAATATTATTTTATATTAATTTCTTAAAAGTCAGACTCGATTTTTTGGAGAAGCTTTGTGAAAATAAAAAGTACTATAAAATATAATATGACATTAAATCTTAAAAAAATATTCTTTTATGTAGTCGTTGTCTATATTGACGTTAAAATGTGCATTAACCAACGACTTTGGATCACACATTAATTGCTTACAATTGTCATAATTTTTTACATATAGTAATCATCTGCAATCATTTTCTCACACTTAATGTAAATCAATATAATTGGCCTTTATTTTAAAAACAATGTTTACTTCGAAGTGCAATTAACCATGGCATTGTTCACAGCCTGTTATATAAAAAACTGGTGGTACTCAAACAGCACGTACTTTCTTCCTCTATTTTCACCCAAATTACGCGAAAAGTACTCCATTTTCGAAAAATTGTAAACGACCTTGTTTCAAAATTCCTCTTTAAAGATCAGATTTGATTAGGAAACATCTTTATCTTTAATATTTTAGTTGTAGGAAGACATCAAACAAATTCTGAACTTTTCCGATTTTCGAAAAAATCAGGGTATTCAACTAATAAGAGACCTGCACCATTCTCTTAAAGTTCCTTTACAGTATCCAACAACAAAATTTAATCAAAAACGATGATGCTAATTTTTGAAAATTTTGAAAATGTCCCAGGAACTTCATGTAAAGTACCCATTCTCTAATAATGTTAAAATATCGCCTTGTAATTCACGAGGCCACGACATCAGCCTTATCGATTGAAGAATATCAATTTTTGAGAATATCGGTTGAACGGTTTATCCGCTAACGTTCACAGACGGACAGGCAGGAAGACAGGCAGACAGACGGACGGGCAGACGGACGGGCAGACGGACGGGCAGACGGACGGGCAGGCTGACGGGCAGACGGACGGGCAGGCTGACGGGCAGACTGACGGGCAGACTGACGGGCAGACTGACGGGCAGACGGACGGGTGTGACGGACGGGCAGACGGACGGGCAGACGGAGACGGGCAGACGGACGGGCAGACGGACGGGCAGACGGATGGGCAGACGGACGGGCAGACGGACGGGCAGACGGACGGGCAGACTGACGGGCAGACTGACGGCAGACTGACGGGCAGACTGACGAGCAGACTGACGGGCAGTCTGACGGGCAGACTGACGGGCAGACGGACGGGCAGACTGACGGGCAGACTGACGGGCAGACTGACGGGCAGACTGACGGGCAGACTGACGGGCAGACTGACGGGCAGACTGACGGGCAGACTGACGGGCAGACTGACGGGCAGACTGACGGGCAGACTGACGGGCAGATTGACGGGCAGACTGACGGGCAGACTGACGGGCAGACTGACGGGCAGACTGACGGGCAGACTGACGGGCAGACTGTCGGGCACACTGACGGGCAGACTGACGGGCAGACTGACGGGCAGACTGTCGGGCAGACAGACCATCAGATGGAGAGACAGTCGTTTCGCTGACATTCGATTTTTCAGTACCACTGACACAAATCATGGATTCTGGCTATATCACGTGATAGAGGATGTTTTCTTAAAATTTAGCTGCTGGATTCATATTTTTTCGTTACCATGGCCCTGTAATAAGCGTTTTTCTGTCGAAAATTCGCCGTTTTTCGCGCAACATTACATAACTTTTTCTCAACTCCGCAGCGAGAAAGTAAAGATATGAAGAACGGAGACTCAGGGACGCTGTTCGCCTCAATTGTGGGAGGTGCGGATGTTTGCGAGCTGCTACCGCGCACTTTGTCTCTGGGACAGTATATTTAGTGGCAGTGGAGCGTTGCCATAAACCTCAGTGAAATGCGTGGCACCCCACTGCTGCAGGAAATGCTCGCTAATTACTGCGACTATACGGCTTCTCCTTACTGCGTCTACGAGCTGCCTTCTCGATGCACTCCACATACTCAGATGTAACGCTCAGACGTGAAGAGCACAGCGAGATGTCAATTCAATTACCAATGTTTTGGTTGTAGTTAAATCATGTATCGACTAATCACACCAAAGCCTTTCATAAGTTCACTTCCCTAATTAGAGTCAAGTCAGGATTTTATCTCTTGATTATTTTAATATACTAATGCATGTCTATATTACAATAAACGAATTCCAAATACATGTATATATATATATATATATATATATATATATATATATATATATATATATATATATATATATGAAGTAATGGCAATGCAATTTTCACGAAAGTGCACAAGGGAATGGGGCTAATTGCTGCTGCTTTGTTTTTTTTTGTTTGTTTTTTTTTTCAAATGGAAATGACGATAGTAAAAGAGACGAATCCAATGATATACGTATTGTCGTAGGTTAGATAAGCATTTGTTTCAATAAATTTTTTTTCGGCTGGTGTTTAACGTATTTTTTAAATTTAACAGTCCACCAAACAAGATTGCGCAGCGATCTTCCTGCAAGCACGTGCTCGGGGCGTTACAATTTTCGTTAAATACGTGTCGCAAAAAATGAAAAGTACTCTAGATAATGCTTATCTAACATTTGATAATATGTATATCATTGGATTCGTCTCTTTTACACTCGTCATAATAGACTAAAAAATATGTATATTTCCATTAAAAAAACAACAAAGTTACCTCAATATCTCGAAAAATTAAAATGTTAAAATAGAAATGAAGATATGAATTAATTAGCCCCATTCCATCAAGCGCTTTCGTGCAAACAATTGCAAAAACTCCAAACGTTCAAACACAGCAGGAGGTGCTAAAGCCATGTGACTCAATTGTGTGAGTGTGTGTGTATATATATATATATATATATATATATATATATATATATATATATATATATATGTGTGTGTGTGTGTGTGTGTGTGTGTGTGTGTGTGTGTGTGTGTGTGTGTGCATGTGTGCATTGTACAATGAATATCTTTATATTTCTACACCACCAATCCTATTTTCTGTTAGATATGACAAAAATATTTCAAAACGAATAAAACATTTCTAATTACAGGAAAAAATCTACTTTATTTCAACGTCTGAAAATCCCATCAATCTCCTCAAATTATGTGAAATTCTTCCTCCTTTTTTTCTTTTTTTATACTTTTTCTTTTCGTCAAATAATTCTTATCTTTACGTGATGAAAGATTGAATTTGAATGTCGCAACTTTGTCAAAGGTTACAATATTGCCATTATGTTACACGTCGGACAGTGAATTGAAAATTTAGATGTCAGGATCTTGTGAATATGTAACTTAAATGAAATTTTGGGAACCACTGATATCATGGAAAACCATGCGGCGTGCAGATCACTATCATTTCGTAACAGAAATGGGGAAACACTGCTTTAGAGGGCTCTGATCGAAAAAGAGACGTAATGGAAAACTCGATAACCACTCTGATTTAATCTCATAAAGTCTACTTCCCTTTGGATATTACTTCGTAATCACCGCGAGGAAGGTCACTCTTCGGTCTCTAACCAGGTCACAGTAACCATTACACACGACCCCACGGAGGGGTGTATCGGCGGGCAGCATTGCGAAAATGTATGTGGCGAGCGCAAAGCGATTTATTTCGGCCGGAAAGTGCGGGTACAGCGCGCAGAGACACGGCCGACCGCCGCCCTCAAAATGGTGGCGCCGGAGGAGCGGTCGCCGATGTAAACACAAAACGCGCATCGGAAAAAGCGCAACAACAGAGGAGCGCCGGAACAAATTAGAACGCGTCCGCCGCCCCGCCCAGCATCGCCCCGCCTCGCCCCGCCCCGCCCCTCTCCGCCTGCACCCGCCCCCTGCCCGTCCTCCCCGCCCCTCCCCTCCCCCAAACCTAGCCCCGCCCCTCCCCTCCTCGCCAAATCCCGCCCCTCCCCTCCCGCCCCTCCCCGCCTCGCCCCGCCCCGCCCCGCCCCGTCCCACCCCGCCTGCACCCGCGCCCTGCCCGTCCTCCCCGCCCCTCCCCCCAAAACCCAGCCCCGCCCCTCCCCTCCCCCCAAACCCCGGCCCGCTCCACCCCTCCCCACCAAACCCCGCCCCACCAACCTACCCCGGCCCCACTGCGCGGGATATGTCGCCATGCATATGCATGCCGCGTTGTAGGCGAGGGGGGCGGGGCGCCTTGTGCCCCCCCCACCCCCGGGCTGACAGGCGACGCTGGGCTGGCGCCCGCTGCAGGCGAAAGAGGACAAGCTGCGGAGGCGGGGGCTGCAATTTAGGAAGCTGGAGAGCGCGCCGGAGCTGTCTTCGAGCAGAATGTTTTGAAAGCCTCAGCGTCCACATTGGCATCCTTCATATGGACACGCAAATTTCTAACAAAAGATTTTGTAATGGAGAGAGTTTGCGGGCTGATAGGCCGTGGTCCAGTTGGCGTTAAAATGCCAAACGTTTCGTCCACGATTGCAGTGGTCATCTTCAGAAACTCGGACGCAATATCCACCGCAGACGAAGATGCCCACCGCAGTAGTGGACGAAACGTTTGGCATTTTAACGCCAACTGGACCAGGGCCTACCAGCTCGAAAGCTCTGTTATTGAATCCGGCCGTAAAACCCTACGATGCGGTACAGAAGATTTTGTACTTTATCATTTTTATGCTTCTAAATAAATATACACATAAGTTTTAAATTCTTCGTAACCGATGTCACCTACATGATCGGAGAGAAATGTAAACAAAATGCAATTATATGAATGAAATAATTGAAACCATGTTATTACAAACTCAGGGGAAATATTCAAGTTTCAGAACGTGTTCTCTGTCCCTTGCTGATATACGGATGGTAAACATGGTTCTTTAGAAATCGAGATATAGCTTCAAAATAGGATAACAAAATTCGAACTATGAGGAAGAGAATGAAGTCTCATATCAGAAATTCATAACACCAGGATTTATTCTGTTTCAGTGCAAAATACCGGTCAGAGAAGGAGATTGTCCTGGTGCAAAGACAGCATAAAAATGAACTCAGAAATGATTATATTACCAATAGGTTACTTGAAGCGATTCTGAAAGCGATGACCAGATAAGTAAATAGAGGTCTAATCTGTTCTTGAGAGAACCAGGAGGCAAATGTAAAGTCTCTCTTTACGAGAAGCATCAGTAAACCTTCGCTTTCGTTCCAATAAAAAGTATGAATCATTTCTTGCCTGTAGGCAATTAAATGACACAAAATATTCAGATGGCCAGGTCTTGTTTGCTTATTAGTATTCATAAACGAAAAAAAATGTAGTGACAGACATACATACTTTTGATATATCAATTAGTGACCAAAGTTAGCGATTCTCTGCCTGAAAATCACATTTACTTTTCTCAGTATTTAAACGGCCCCAACCTATTTTTCCGAATGTAAGAGTAATGTCGAGAAGCATTTGCAGGTGCAGTGCATAGATATTGTCTGTCTAGCGAAAGGAAATGTCGTGTAAAGAGATCTCCAAAAAAAGAGTTTATGCTGCTATTTAGAAAGCAAAACTTACATGGCTGAAAGAGGGAATAGAATGGGTGAATACCACTACAAGAACACAGTAGTATTCATCGCAAGTTATTAGTTGACTAACATGACTCGTATTTTGTTTTCGACATTAATTTGGTACTGTTGAAAGCCTCACAGTTGACAAACAGAAACAAGTGGTGCTACATCAGCGCGTACTTTCTCGTATTATTAGCAACGATTTCGAAATGTCTTATACCAACTTTGTATGATCTTGGCTGTCCAGGACTAGCCGCGGTCTCTGTCGTGGTGTCATGTTTTGGCCAACATGTTGTGACCTTCCTCAGAATGTGCTGCAAATATTGTCCTACCCACACTTTCACCACCACGTAAATCTCTTAAAAATACAAAACAAAAGAGTTTCTAAAAACAATACCTTTAAATTTTTGAACATTCAAAACTTTCAATGCCTTTTTGGAATTAAATTCAATGTACGCGTATAGAGTGTAAGCATGTGTTCAGTAAAATCAGAATATTCATGTACGTAAAATCATGATTATGAAAGCTGCACGGTGCGTAATTTAGCCGTAAATACAATTAGTAAAAGTTGGTCAGATGAAGCAGAGAGTGCGGCGGCAGTGGTTGAGACTGCGTCAGCGAGGCGCGACGTTGCCACATTAGAGAGTTCCATTTGTACGCTCCTACATGTTCGATATACGTTTCGCAGCACGTGCACCGCTCTCATAAGAACGATGCCTCGAGGAAAAGCAAATACAACGATATATAAATTATTATTATTATTATTATTATTATTATTATTATTATTATTATTATTATTATTATTATTATTATTTATTATTATTATTATATTATAATAAATATAATATTCTTCAAAATTTCTTGCTTTACTTTCTCGCCGAATACTGCCCGAAAAAAAACGGCGAATTTCCAACAGAAAAGCTCCTATTTCAGGGCACTTGCAACGAAAAATTGTATAATTCCAGTTGCTACATTAAAAAAATCATCTAATACGAGGTGTAGTCAAAATCCATGTTCTGTGGGTGCTTGCGAAAAATCAAATAACGGCAAAAGGTGTCTGTCTGTTCGCCGGTCCGTCCGTCTGCTCGTCTCCCATGGACCTGTCCATCCATGGACAACACTGCCAGCTAAACCGTTCAGCTGTTTTTCTCCAAAATTGATATTCTCCAATCGATCTGGCTAATGTGGCGGCCCCTTCAATTTGAAACCGATATTTTAATTTTGGAGGGTTCTTTATAGGAAGCCCCTGGATCATTTTCGAAATTTTCAAAAATGCTCCATCGATTTTGATTGTTTGTTGTTGGATAATGTGAAGGACGTTTAAGATAATGATGCAGGTCTCAGTTTCCTTGAAAATCTTGATTTTTCGAAAACTGCAAACGTTCAACTTTTCTTCAGCGTCTTCCTACTACTACTATTATGAAGATAAAGATTTTTTTCTTAATGAAATCTGTTCCTTAAAAATAAATTTTTAAATAAGGTCACATACAATGTTTCAAATAATTGAGTACTTTCCACGTAACTTTGCCTAAAAAAAATATGTGCTGTTTTAGCATCACTAGTTTACCTGCAATTCATGTCATTGTCCTTTCTAAAGAATGCAATGTTTTAAGCAATGTTCCGTATTACGCTTATAAAATCGCCTAGAAAGTCGCCTAAACTAATATTTTAAAACAATAATACACGAAATGTTGTAAAGATATAATATTAAGAATTATATGGGGTAAAGAATTATCAGGATTCAATATTAAAACTTAAGGGCACATTCTGAAAATATTTGAACTTTGTTATCACATAAATCAATATTACGTGAAAATGACCAATATTTTGAAAAGAGTGTACTTTGAAAAAATCATTTATTTAGTAATTTACTTGGTGGAGGTGGTCGCAAAAATGTTTTTGCCATTTTTTGCCAAAACTTTTCCAATTTTTGAAATTTCAGAGGTTTTAATTAAAATCTAGACTTCTCCCGTTTATAAATGTATACGCTCTATTTGAGCAAAATTTTTGCTATTTTAGGAAAAATAAAATTATACTTGTGATTTTATGTAAATACCCCGAAAATTATAATATGTTTCAAATTCATAGGTGGCACACCAGCTAGCTGAAACTAGAGAAAATAATTTACGAGTCAAAAAAATGTTTTTTCGGTATTTTGGACGAACAAAAACAGTATTAAAGGCAAAATCTATCCTTTTTTTGTAGTATTACAATACTTTCTCTATCCTACGTATAAATAACGAGAACATAAAAAAACATTTCGGATTAATATTTTTACTTCAAAGTTACTTTGAATTCTACTCGCGATCATGCTTACTCATGCTTTCAGATATTGTTACTTTTCAGAGATTGTTGGACAGAGTTTCTTTCTATTAAAAAAAGTAACGTTTTTAAATTTTGGTTCACAAATTGGCTTTTAAAACGTGAACTTCAATTTTTGTTCGGTGATCGTGGAAAGTGTTTTTATTTTTGTGTTATCATTCTGCAATTCCGATTGAGTGTTTGATTGTTAGTGATTCCGTGCGCGGCAACTACTATGGTCATTAGTCCTGTATATAAACTACATACTTTTGCTCGGGAGGTGGCGGTGGTCTTCCCCTGCTGGATGACCAGATCCGACGCCGACCTACAGTCGGCTAACGGGGTTTTCGCCAACCAAGTATCTCCCACCAGCGGGGCACCGCCTCAGCCGGGACAAGTTCTGAGTCCCCGACCGATGTCCCGGCATGTGTGGTAATGTAGTGCATATTAGTATGTGTGTGTGTGTGTGTGTGTAAAATGTGAGGATAGGACGAGGAAGAGGAAGGAAAGATCGTGCGCGGTCTGTGGCCCGTTTGGTAGGGTACTGCTCCGGCATTCGCCTGATGTTGATCGGAGAAAGCACGGCAATCTACCGTTCAGAGCAGCCGGCCGCTAGAATTCTCCGTCAGACAGTGACTGAATTCGACCTAACTGAAAAGCTAGTGTTGAAATTCCTGCCGCCGTCGGGACTCGAACCTCCTGATCATAGGCGCTGCAGTGACATCAGTTGATGCACTGAACCATCGCTCCCGGTTTCTGCTATTCCGGAATAGTGATGCGAATACCTACTTGTCTTCCTTATGAAAAGGTATGTGCTACATTATCCGTTTAAATTAATAAGAAATGTCGCTTCTCCTACTGTAATGTTCAGAACATAGGGTTTCAATTTAAAAAGGGACAAAAGGCAACTCATTTTTACAAATAGTAGGGTTGGGTTTCAAAGGGCCTTCTGGTTCTGGAACAATCTAAATGATGGAATATGCAGAAAAAAACAATATGAATGGAAATATTCGCTTCTTAAACACGCAAATGATGACAAGCGAACCAGCAGCCCATAGCTATGTTTGTAATTATACCCCTCGGGACATTTATTTGAAGAAGCGTGTAGACGAGCCGATAACAATATTAACTATTTGTTCTTGTATGGACGCACGTCACGTATTGTTACATTTGCACCCTTAACCGTATCATTAGTACGATTCCAATATGTAGTCCAATTTCCTCCGAATTTGTTGTGACGTAATGCAATTTTTTGGCAAATGAACTTTTTTGTCCATCTGATCACAAATTCGATTAGCCATAATTCAATATTGAATAATTCTTTGGAAGTGAAATTATGAGAGGTATTGTCTTGTTATCGATCTTCTCGTTTGTACATAGTACTTAATAAGATCCACTCAAAGTAATGATTCCTAAGCCAGTAAAACACTCTTAAGTAATTTCCGATAACTTAATTCTACTTTGTTCTGCGTCACATTCTTTTGGGTCTCGGGATATCTATTATTTCTCTCCTCGATTATTGATGTTTTCAACGTGAAATAGTTATTTCGAGAGTCCTTAATATTAGGAGAGTTAAAGTAGATTATCCATAAAAATAATAAAGCACTCCTTTACTGCGTATGAAAAGAAAATGGAAAGAACTACTCTCGTATGAGACATTTCTGTGAATTGCAACGTTTCCGACGTAGGCAACTAAATTCATGTTTATCTGTTTCCCAACGCACCATATGTGAATTTGTGTAAAATAACGAACATTGGAGAGGTTACAGGACCTGCTACTAAAGCTGAAAGTATTTTATTACTTATTTACATTAGTTTATTTAGAGTTAATTTATCATTCTATTTGCCGCTGTAATAGCATTTGCTCTGGCTAATCAGTGACTCACACTTCCGGTCTGCAGACCGGAAATTGCTAAGTTGCATAGGCTTCCATAGTCGGTGTCGATTGATTGTCGATTGATCGACCGAAGCAGCAAAGCGCTAACGGTAAATTAACTATTTAGTGTTTCTGTTCGCATCAAGTACTATGGTCATTAGTCATACTAGTATAGTACATGTTATGTTTCGGAAACTGGCGGTGTTCCTCTGAAAAGTGAGATCCGGTATATGCATCAAGTAATATGGTCATTAGTCCTACTAGTATAGTACATGTTATGTTTCGGAAACTGGCGGTGTTCCTCTGAAAAGTGAGATCCGGTATATGCATCAAGTAATATGGTCATTAGTCCTACTAGTATAGTACATGCTATGTTTCGGAAACTGGCGGTGTTCTTCTGAAAAGTGAGATCCGGCGCTGACCTCTACTCTCTTACGTGGCTTTCGACCTCCAGTATCTCTCCCACTGGAACACTGTCCCAGCCGGGAGAAGCTATATGCTCGACTACCGACATGTGTGGTAATGTAGTGCCCGTAAGTGTCTTTGTGTGCGTGTGTAAGTGGTGAGCAGGAGTCAGGGATGAGGAAGAAAATATTGCCCGCGATCCGTGGTTCATTGGTTAGGGTTCTGTTCTGTCGGTTACCTGCTCTCTGAGGACCACCGAGAATCAAAGTAGGCAGTCGTGAGAATTACCCTCTAGGCAGAGGATGAGATCAATCTTATTATGCAGCTAGTGTCGAATTGTTGCCACCATCAGGGCTCGAATCGGCCATCTTAGGGCCGTCCGATCAACGACACGGCAGATGCACAGGTAATGTTGGCATCGAGCTATCGCTGCCAGAAAGAGCCAAAGAAGGCCCTTACTTCGAGCAGTGGACGTGCGCGGAATTTGGAAACTTGATATGAGTAGCTGTGTTGTCACAGACGGACATTGAATGTATTCTAAAAGTTGCTATGCTCATCAATCTTTTCCAAATTTTGTTTTCGAATCATTCCTGACAGATGCTGAAGCTTTAATAGCCACGACCGCGTCTTCACCTTCCTTATCCATTCTGTTTCTCCTTCCATTTTAGAGTTTTACTCGTCACTTTTTCGTCTTTTTTCTAAAACAAATACAAAGAAAATGAACCTTTGTTTCTACTCGGTACTGTTTCGGAATCAAAAATGGTTGAACGAGAACCAGCGTTTTACACAGTCCTTTTTTCTACACGTAATTGAGCTGAAAATGTTTCCTCCTAATGCTGCATGTAGCTCTGAAGGTCAAATAGTTGAATATCGCATCTTTGGTAACAAATTACGACTGAGCATGGAACGTGGCGACATTAGAACGCAGTTCATGTAACAATGTTTTACATCCCACCACACAAATATTTCAAAATACAATTCAACGCGTTATAACTCTTTCAGAGCTGCAGAAGAGGAATAAATCGCAGCACGCAAATAGTATCCGAGAAAAAGTACCGGAAAGTGACGACAGGATCGCGGTAGTAAAACTGGATTTGATCTGTAAATAAACTAGCGGTGCTAAACAGCATAGACTTTCTCACATTTTTAAATTGCAATTTCCGAAAATTTAGAGTTACCCGAAAATGAGACCTGCAATTTTTCTTAAGCGTTCGATATCGAAAACGATTGAACGAGAACCACCGTTTTACACAATTGATTTTTGATTGAGTATTGATTTTTTTGCCACTAGTGTTTAACGGATATTTTAAACGAATAGCAGTCCGCCACACAAGGTCACGCAGCGTTCCCCCTGCTAACGCGCGCTCCAGCAAGCAAAACGGAGCACAAAAAATCCAAGTTACTCACAAAAATGCTTAAATAACGTATAAAAAATTAACTGATGCAATTTTCGAAAAATCATGGATTCCAACTGTTATTTTAAGCGTGTTTTTGGCAACTTGTGTCTATTCACAATAAAGTGTTTCGTTCATGTAATGCAATAGTAACAGAACTCGAAAAATGCCGTTTTAAATTAAACGAGTTTCAAGTTTTCACTGCCATTGAAAATGCTGGTATTAATCGCATAGTAATCGTAGAATTGCGAACTAAGTATTCCCAAAGAGTTTTATAGGAGTCTGTTAATAATATTTATTCTTAAATATAATAACTCAAAATTTTAACAGATTGCTGCCCAGGGTCTCTATTTCAATATAAATTTAATAATACATCTCATCTCCCTCTTCTAATAATAATTTAAAAAATATCTTAGTCAATGAGCCTTGTTTATTGTCTATTTGGGATTATCATTCGTCTAAGCAAAATAACGATTCTAGATCATGTTTTCAAATAAAGGAGTGAATCTCTTTTCTTCAAACATCACTTTATCGGAATTTTATGTGCACATTCTTATGCTTAAAATGTAAAAATATAATAATAATAATAATAATAATAATAATAATAATAATAATAATTATAATAATAATGACGACAACAACAACAACAACAACTTTCAGTTCACCCTATATATTAATTTATTTACCCTTTCCCTACTTAAAGCGAAATTAAACCAAGTTTGCTACATTGGAAAGTATATTATTTTATATTCGAAGACAAGAAAAATATACATATATTTTTTTAATATTAAGAATGAAATAACGTTTTAATGCAATTTTCTAAACCATGAGTTTTGCCAATTAAACTATCTTTCTTCAGACTTCTTGCCGGTTAACAAAGTTCTCACAATCTATTCATTAAACAAATGAGCAGACACAGAAGAAATCGTGCGTTTCATGCCTTCTCGTTTGTTTTTCTGTGTAATATCTCTAGCGTCTAGCTAATATTATAAATGAGCACAAATGTTGCCCTACTGGATAGTAAAATACATTTGTTTTAATTACAAATGTAGTGAATTACTTTATATTTAAACTATGATGATTTTAGACTATGACGGGACAATGTCAGTGTAATCTATACATTTAAAAAAAATTGTGTTGGTGATTCGACAATTTAGTTTGCAAACTCTTCCTAGAAAATAGGTTACAATCATTATTTCGAAAAAACAACTGTAGTCAACTTCAAATTACTTCCTTTGTGACACACCGATCCTATCACCTTTCCGATCCTTCGAAGCAATTTTGAAACTCTCTCTGTGATGACCAACGCAGCTAACGTCATATTACCTTTGATGTCCTCAATGTTATCAAACTGTTGTCCTCTTAGAACTCTTTGATCTTCGAGAATATAAAGGAAAGATTCGGAAAGACCTTAGGTGAGTGCCGTGGGCGGTTGTAAAATTAGGGTATGGCAAAAATCGTTGATCTAGGAGAATCAGAGTGCCTTTTTTTAAAAGTCGTATACCAATCAAAGGGAATTGGCGACGGATCCCAGCGTAGTTTTTTGACCTACTTTTATTTGGGTACAGAGTGACAGCATTTATAATTATTATCAAAACCTTTCTGAAAGACACCACTTCCAGCTTTTGTGGGATATTTACAAAAAATAGAGAGGCTGTATACAATAAGGCACAGATTTTCTCGTGCAGCTTCCATTTTCCTTCAAATCGGGGCTGCATTTTCCCTTTCCGTGTTACCATGAATCGGCGCCTAACAGACCAACCAAGGCGATCCGCGATATCTACAACTCTTTTTCAAAACAATACCTATTGAAAAGAGCATTCGTGCTACCGAGGCATCACCTCGAGGTAGTCTTTATGCCCATCTCAGCCGTGTACCTATGTCCGCGATATCTCTTGGCTCATCAATCTGATTGTTCCATTAAATAGCCAGTTTAATTACGTAATCAAACTAATTGAACACAGATCTCACACAGTTATTGGTCATAGCGAGGTATTTTCGAATGATTGGGATATAAAGGTGTTACACGACTGACTGGAAATACATGGCATGCCACGAACTAAAAACTCATAAGCCTTATGCGGGATTCGAATTACCTTAGTGCATTGTAACCGCTCGCTATAGCAATTACATCGTTTCACTAACATTTTGAATTAAAGCCACTACTTACTGCCTTCGTTTCGAGGTGAGATATAGGTGACACTGCGCGAGCACTGCAACGCCACACGAGTCCTGACGGCGGCAGGATTTTCGACACTAGCTTTTCAGCTAGGTCGAATTCAGCTGCTGTCTGGAGGAGAATTCTAGAGGCCGGCTGCTCTGATCGGTAGTTTTCCGTGGTTTCTCCATCACCATTTTCAGGCGAATGCCGGAGCAGTACTTACCAACGGCCACGGACTGCGCCAGATCTGTCCTTCCTCTTCCTTGGTCCTATCCTCCTCTTACACACACGCACACTTACACTAACATACACTACACAACACACATTCCGGGAGACCGGCCGTTTAGAGCTTGTCCCGACTGGGGCGGTGCCCCGTTGGTGGGAGAGTCCTGGTTAGGGAGAAAACCCACTAGCCGACGGTAGGTCGGCGCCGGATCTCGCCATCCAGCGGGGGGAGATCACCGCCATCTCCCGAGAAAAAACATGCATTGCACTAACGGGACTAATGACCGAAGTAGTTGACGCGTCCAGAAACACGAAAAAATCAATCAATCAATCAAGCAACGTCACAATTGCACACTTCAACGAAACAACCAATCACAAGTTTTCGAGTCGTTTTAAGCAAAATTGACTGGAACGAAGGAAAGAATCGTCCATTCTGCCACCTGACGTCAGAAAGAAACGATCTTCTTACGCTGTGATAAGTAGAAAGAGTACGAGGTTGGTCGTGATACGGATGCAAAGAAGTTCGAAAATAGGGAAATTGCATTCTATAAATTTACAGGTTCTTGTAATAATTCAAAATTTTCGAAGGAAGAGAAAAACTTCTAACTAGACACGACAAAGTACGCGTGCAACCGAAAAAACTGTCATCGGAGGCGGAAAAAATTATCGGTTGAAATGGAGAACGCGGTACATCATTAGAGAAGCGAGTTGGCGGTGGCGGGAGGGGGAAGGGGCTGTAAGTTTGTGTCCTGTTTGTAAATTGTCGATTATCTATCGGTACGTGATATTAATTTCTTTCTGAGCACAGAATTGTGCATGACGCTTCGCTGCGCATGTCCAAGTTGAAGGCGAGGCTAGGGCCTTTGGCCCTCGCGTTTACATAAAACAACGCATAATTACTATTTTCTTCGCACCGAAAGATTCCCCTCATGAACCCTTAATCACCCCTCATCCCCTCCACTGTGGATTTCCCCCACGCCGGAGCGGCGCGAAGTGCCGGTTTCCTTCTTTAAGTTGTATCGTGTTCTAAACTTCAGCCACTTTGTCGTGTATTTATAGAAAAATTAATTCGATCATGTTTCTTTACAGCTTTCATTCGTTTCGGTATTTTTTTTTTTTTTTTCATTCATTCTAAGTGCGAATGTGGAATGCATTAAGTGAGAAATCATTACATTGGGCTTGGCCACTGTGTAAAGAAGATATCAAGGGAGAGTATTTGACTGCTTCCATCGTGAATACGTATCTGCTTTGGGTTCATCACGACCTCGCCGAGAAGCGGAACTACCGACAGCCCTACGTCACGCAGACAAGAAAAACAACGTACAACTAGGGAAGCTGTCGTAGGTTCGTTGCACAACCTGTCATTTGCCTAGATTCATTAAATTGTATTGCGAGCTGTAAGGGTAGCTTCAGGAATTATAAATTTGAGAGTATTAAAATTTGGCCATCGTTTCAAAAGTAAATTAGCAACACACGCTTAAGATGATTTTACCTGTGCAATTTCGAAGTGAACTCTGTGAAATAAATTAATTTTTATAAGTGAGGCGTGAGAGTTCTTAAGACACATCTACAACACTCACTCTGCACATCATTAAATATGAGTCAAAAGAAGCTGCAGACAAGAGTCAGAAAAGTAATAAAATTGTAATGAAGAAAAACATTTTGGAAATGTTGCAGAATTATGAACAAAAAGAGGTCAACAAATAATTATGATGTTCAAGCGTGGAGTTAAATTGGCACACCCTATATTCAATGAAATTCATTATATAGGTGGAAGTAAACGACCGAGGGTAGATAGAGAATTTCCCTTGCATTTCTGAAAGCGAAATTTGTGAAGTGCTAGTACGATATTCTCTAGGGAATTTTGTTGTAGATGATGCCAACCATTCAAATATAACAAATAGCCAAATCAACGTAATTTTCCTACAGTTCGTGTTACAACTTCCGTTTTCAAAGAGCAACTTTTTTCTCGAGATTTATGTTCTTTCATTATTCTTGTACGTCCATTTAAACTCCGTTGGGTACGTGATATTTTTCTTCTTCATTGTGGCATTCAGCATTCTGCTGATGCAACGGGCGCCGGCGGGACTCGCGCGGTCTATTCACGGGTCGGAAGGTCGATGGCGGTCTCAAGCGAGGCAGCAGCTATAGCGCGGGCGTTGCTCCTGGCAGACGCTGCCATTTCGGGCTCTGTTGTGGGTTTTCTCTGCTCCCCCCCCTCCAACAGCCCACCAACGCCCAGCGCTTCTCCACGCCCTCTCCAGACGCCATGCCTTGTCCATATACTGGGTCTGGAGGAGAATTCTAGCGGCCGGCTGCTTTGATCGGTAGTTTTCCGTGGTTTCTCCGACCAACACCAGGCGAATGCCGGAGCAGTACCCTAATAAACGGGCCACGGACCGCGCGCGATCTGTACTTCCTCTTCCTCGTTCTATCCTCACCCCTCACACACAAACTTACACTAACTTGCACTACACTACAACACATCCCAGGAGACCGGTCGGGGACTTAGAACCTGTCTCGGCAGGGGCAGTGCCCTGCTGATGGGAGATACCTAGTTGGGGTAAACCCCGTTAGCCGACGGTAGGTCGGCACCGAATCTGGCCATCCAGCGGGGGAATGTCACCGCCACCTCCCGAGCAAAAACACCCACTACAAGCACGGGACTGATGACCATAGTAGTTGACGCGCCCGGAATCACTATCAATCGATTAACCTACTCGAGCCCTGCAAACGGATTTGGGGATTAGCAAGACCCAAGCTGCAATGTTTCTAGAGATAATTTGTCACTCCTGCTCTTTGTTTTCATTAATTATCGTTGACATTACTGATGTATGCCCAAAACGTCCAAATATGTAAAATCATAAATAAATATATTGCGTATTAAAGGGGTGTGGGCAAGAACTTGGTAACCCATGTTTCGTTTTGGATGAACAGTGATTCTACCGTTCATAATAAACAAATATAAAATTTAATTTTGTTTACAACTTTGTTTTAAGAACATCTTGGCTTCATTATATCCAGAAACATATCCCGAAACCAAAAATTTCGATGCACCAGAGATTGAATGTCTACATTACGAGTTCTCTTCAATACATTTCCCGCGTTATCCAGATTCCCTATCACATCAGTATTTCTCGGTTGTGCTACCTTCCTTCGTCTGACCTCTCCCTTTACTACACCCGCTATAACCCGTTCAAGTTGAGTTTCTTTTTCTCAATGGTCACTTTTGTATGAAAGTATCAGGCTCTCTACATTCTCACTTCACTTCGAATGTACCTCCTCCCCACCTCAATTGTCTCGTCCCTCGCTTTATTTCTCTTTTGCATTTTTTCATTGCCAGCATCTATTTCCCTTTAATCCTTTCCGCCTTCTTCTCATAGAAATGTCTCTGTATCTCAACACCCTTGGAGCAAAGTAGTCGCAAGTTCCGGACCACCCCCCCCCCCCATCTCGGCCTCTCTGTGGCCTCCAGCCCCGCAGTCGATCCCGCTGTGCAGCGCATCGCAGCGGCACACAAGGAGGCGAAATTGGGCGTCGGCGCCGGGCCACCCGCGGCTGCGGCCTGGGCGGGGCGGGGCGGAGGGGAGGGGCGTGTGTGAGGGGGGAGGGGGGGCGAAGATGAAAAGGCGGTGGCGCCGCAGGAATGCGCGACGAGCGCAAGTTGCCAGGCGGAGGAGAGCGCCGGGGGCGGGGGCGGGGCCGGGGACGGGACTGGGGCGGACAAAATGACGATGGAAGCGGGGAAGGGTTGGATCGGGTAGATGTTGAAGTGGGAGGCATAGCGAGGGTGAGATCGAGGTAGGGGCGGCAGCCGAGTCGGAGGCAAGTGAGGGCAGGGGCTGAGGTGGATGTAGGTATGTGTGGAGATGGTGCAGGAAGGGGGGGCAAGCGGGGACGGGATCGAGGCAGGGGCGGAAGCAAAGGCGGAGAATAAGACGAAAGGGGGCGGAGTCAGGGACAGGGGGAGGAGTGGATGCAGGTAAGTGTTGTGGTGGAGGTGATGGTGGGAGCGTAGAGAAAAGAATTAGTCTGGGCATGGTGGGGGCATACAGAAATCTCTTTAGTCTATAGTGGGGGCACAGCAGGGGCGAGAGCGGAGACAAAGGGGTAGGAAAAGGCTGGTGGAGGCGGTGACCGGGGCAGGGAGAGCGGGGGTGGCGGTGGACCCTGGTAAATGTTGTCTGGGGGCGTAACCGGGGCGGGAGCGAGACAGGGGCGGCAGCGGAGACGGAGGCACATAAGGCGAGCAGGGGACACGTCGAAGGGTGCACGTGGGTAAGTGAAGCAAGGGAGGGTGAACTGGGGTGGAGGTAGTGACTTAGCGGGGTCAGGAGCGAGGTAGGGGCGGCAGCGAAGACGGAGGATAAGACAATCGGGAGCAGGGGGAGGTGGACGCAGTTAGGGGTTAGGGTAGGGGTGGAGGTGGGGGCGTAGCGAGGCAGAGGGGGAAGCGGAGACGCAGACGGAGGATAAGTCGAGCGGGGACTAGGAGGAAGATGGTATGTTTCGGGGGTGGGCGCGCAGCCGGAGCAGGAGCGAGGCAGGGGCGAAAGCAGAGCAGCAGCCGGCGGAGGCAGGGGCGGAGCAGGGGCAGGGTGAAGGCCCTGGGGATGATAGCGGCGGCCGGCGGCGCTCGGGGCGAAGGGGCGACAGAGGCGCCGCCACTCAGCGTCTACGAGCGCCCTCAACAGCCCTCGCGCGGCCCTCTCAGCCCTCACCGACTTCCAGTGGAGCGGCGTCAACGAACTTAAACTTGCGACAACTCGCTGTCCTCTGTTTATCTCTTCGTGTACCTGAAACACATTTTCAGCCTTAAAAATAGGGCGAGTAGAAAGATGATTCCCAGAAATTTGCTCATATGGTGCGAGAAACGATGGAAATGTTCCAAAACTGAAATAATATTTATGACAGTTTTTAACATTTTAAAGTCTGCTAAGCATCTAACATCGTGTAGATAACTAATGTCAGATATTTTTGATATTGTGTGCAAAAAAAAAAAAACAAATTTTAATGTTGACAGCAATTATCGGTGCCAAAAAATTATATTATCACGAAACCTCAAAAGGGTTTGTGTGAAGAATATTCAGGGGTCGCGAAGAACAGTATGACGTATGTAGATGTATGTTGTAATTCAAGACGATTTTGAGAATTCAATTAAGGGAACGATTAGTTTATGGAATTTTGTAGACGTTTTCCTTAACATCTTAAAAGTTGTCAGCGTGTATATGTCAAAATTCTGAGAAGGAAGTTTTTTTTAATTTCCTTTAAAATTATACAACTGTTTAATGAAATGTTTTAAAAATAATTTAAGCAGATAATGTATAAAGAAGAGTAAGAAGTACTTCGGAGAAGAAACAATGTACAAAACAGATTTAAGTTTGGGAATATCATCTCAAATAAATGACGAATGACACATTGAACAAATCACAAAAAAGAACATACCAAGATATACAAAAATGAGAAATATTTTGAACCAAATCTGCGAGACGTAAAAATTACTCAAAAGTGTATTAAGAGAAATATTGGGAAGTGATGTGGTATGTTGGGCGTTTTAAATAAAAATATCATGTTTTAGAAACATCTCCCCCTATCTCTCAACACATAATTTTTATACATACGGCCGATACACTTTGATATTGAACGATGGCGCTACGTTCGATATTTATATGCTATTAAGTAAAAATACAACGAAAAGCTACGAGTAATATACGTGTATCTATAAAACAGAAAGTTTATTTCTAGGTAAGATGAAACCTTACCTTAAACCTGAAGGTGAGCACTTCCTAAATTGGGAATACATTTTCGTTAATTTACTCCTACCAACGAAAGAGTGACGAGGAGTTCCATTCTCGGTTAGCGAGTGTGAGCATAAGTGGATGGGCTTACGTACAAAGTATGCTCTCCTCTTCCCAAAGGAAATGTTCAGTGATCCACTAAATACGTAATGGTTAATATGATCAGGAAGAGTAACCGAAGCACAAATGATTTGGATAAGGGGATGCTTTGAATGTAGTAAATAAGGGTTTTATGTAGTAAATAAGATTGTGAAGTAGATTTACCGCGCCTGTCTTACTGTTAGCTTCGTGTATGTAGGCTCGATTTGATCCGTAGAGTATCAGATCGTAAATATAATAGATAATAAACGACGGTGAGAAAACTCACTTGTCAGGTTGGGAAAACCAAAGTACGGCGTGGGGTCTTTGTGCTAACTATACGTACCGCCTTAAGCTATGGCCAAGAGGCGGGGACGCTTCTGGTAGGCCTCGGTTCGTACGCGGACTGTCTCGCTAAGTACATTTATAAGTACAGTTACAATAAACACATTTCTATGAAAACCTTCTTCCTCTTAGTTCGGGTCTTCTGAAATTCACTCGATACTAATGAATGCTGACTGTTTCATTGTTAGATACTTATTACATCTCTTCAGGATGATCGTGTTCGTTATTAACTCTAAAGAACAGTTCTGTGGACTTCCGTAAAGTGAATGGAGGGAGAGATACACTGTTGGTGGAAGGCGCGTTGCCTCCCGCAGTCGATCCAACTCGCGCGTCGATCCGTCATCGCTGGAGACCGCTCCCCACTCCGCCTCGTCCCTCGCATCCTCCCACGCCGCAGTTATTTACACCTCTGCTTGGGTTACGGCCGGTTTACGAGCCAACACAGCGCCTCGTCACCCCCCGCCGCTTCACCCTCAGCCCGGCCCCCCTCCACCACTCTCGCCCTGCCCCCCACAGCCTTTCCCCTCTCGCCGCTCCCGCTTCACCCCGCCCCCAACACGCCGCGGCCCCAGCCACCTCGGCCCCATCCCACTGCCGTCCCCTCCGGCGCCTACGCAGCCGCCCGCGCCGCCCCCACAGCCCGCGCCGCCCCCGCCGCCGCCCTGCCGCCACCCCGCCTCCGTCCCCACCTCCGACACCACCACCGCCTCCACCGCCCTTGCCCCCGCCACCCTTGGTCCCGCCACCGCCCACGCCACCCTTTGCCCCGCCGCCTCCCACTCCTGCCACCACCCCCTCTGCCCTTGGCCGCGCCGCCGCCCCCACCGCCGCCCTCACCGCCGCCCTCGCCGCCGCCCTCGCCGCCGCCCTCGCCGCCGCCCTCACCGCCGCCCTCGCCGCCGCCCTCGCCGCCGCCCTCGCCGCCGCCCCCATCGCCGTCCACGCCGCCACCACTCATTGCCGCCCTCCACCCTCAGCCCTGCACTGCCGCCCCGCCCCCATCGCCGCCGCCGCCGCTGTCGTCGCTGTCGCCCGCCGCCGCCCTCCATAATTCAGCGGCGCCGAGATCGATGGCCCCGCGCCGGGGGGGGGGAGGCCGGGGACAACGCGGATGGCGGTGGCCGGGGACGAGGTCGCACCGGCCGCCGGAGCGGGACGGCGCGGCGCGGCGGGCGATGCAGGCCAGAGGCGGCGTGTCGCTGGGGTTGAGTCAGCAGGGGGGCGGGGTTTTAGGAAAGACGTTTCCACCCGCCCTTTCACATCTAACGGGACACGTATGTCACGCAAATATTTTTTCTGTGATCGTTAGAAAATGAAATAATAAAGCAGACTTAATGTGTATGTCTTACTGTGAGCTTCGCGCATGAAACAGGTAGTACAGAGCGCTGTCGAATTTTCAGTTATCGTATAACTGACACTGTAACATATTGTAGCAAAAAATAACATTGGAATAATATATCCCTACAAAAGAAATCATTATTTCTCATATCCCATACAATTTCTATAATTCTATCTCTATTTTAACACCTCTTGGTATTCACATAGATGTGAAAGTATATTGAGATATTGAATACAGGCATATTACAGTTGACATCAATTTTGAAGTAGAACTAGTGGTGCTTAAACAGACACACATTTTCGCGTTATTTATATTGGCTCCGAAATATTCTATTACATGAACCTTCAACTTTTTTCCCCCACGCTAAGACTTTAACTGCGGTCTTTCGAATTAGCACGTTATGTACTTTGCGGCTAAACTACGCAGTGGCTCTTACGTACTCACTAGGGGCGATGCTTAAAAGTCAGACTGTCTATCTCATTATTTCCAACATCATGTTTTCGAAAATTTAGAAAGTTCAACGAAAATGATATCTGCGCTATTTTTCAAGAGTCTCTCGTTTTATCCGTAGAAAAAAATTAAAGAAAAAAGTTTGATCGCCGAGAGCCCAAATTACACGAAAACTTCTCGTTTTTCCAACAAAACTGTATGTGATCGTTTTTAATGATCTGTTTTTTAGAACAGATTTTGTTTAAGGCAAAATATCTATCTATTCCATTTTGTAGTTTTTAAATGTTAACTTTTTGAATAATTCGAATATATCTAAATGAAACGAGCACCAATTTTTTCCGTCCTTGATAAGTGGGAAGGGACAATTTAAAGAAAAAAATTCGTTTTTGAGAAAAAGTCGTTTTTGAGAAAAAATTACCTAAATAAAGAACAAAATACGCAAAAATTACTCATTTTAGGAAAATTGTATTTAATTTTATTTTAGGACATGTCTATAAATCAAAAAAAATCTCTACCTTCAATATTTTTGTGTCTTTTATACTCTCCGAGGACAAACTTTAATCAACAAATTTTGAGAAATTTTTGAGAACATTTTGAAAATGTTGAGGCTTCATTTAAAATACTCACTAAAATCGGAATATATATTGCAGACTCAGTGGTTGCCGTTATCATTTAAATCGTTCAGGGAATATCAATTTTGAAGAAAATCGCCTGAACAGATTAGGCGCAAGCGTTGATCGTATATGAACGGACAGACTTTTGCCGTCAATCGATTTTTCGTTATGAAGGACCAACAAACATGGATTATGACCACACACCGTGTTAGAGGAAGTAATTTACTATACATTGGAACAAGATATATCCTCTTTTCCTTTGCCAAACAGTCAGAGTTTTTCTGTTGAAAATTCGTTTTTCAGCGCACGATTACAATAAAAAAGGTAAAAGCGAGAAAGTAAAAATGGAAGTTGTGGGATTAAGCTCCATAGAACACATTTTTTATGTGTTTCTCGTTCCGAATATTTTGTAAATAATATTACAAATGGCTGCTTATGCAACTCATATTCTTGGCTAAAGATCGAGAATAATTTATACACATTTTCACCACTTCTGTAATAAACACCAATTAAGAAGTAAGAGTTTGAAGAAGTTCAGTAGACGTGGTTGCTGGTTAACAGAAAAAAACAGATCTGCCCTACTAGTGACGCTAGCCTCAGTGCTGCTGCATCTGAGTTGGAAAATGGAACACACTAAAAATATGCATTCCAGGAATTGAGAAAATGTTCGCAAAGCAATTGCAATAATTGAATGAATAAAATAAGGAAGCGCGTTGACCCAACACGAATGGTAGTTGGGTAGTGTGTTAGGTACAAATATGTTTCCTCAGATATTTTAATTACACCCAATTACTTTATTTATTTACTATATTATTTTCTCTTACTTCTTGTTCGGTGAAATTGCTGAACAATTACTCAGAGCATTTTTACTTTCTCCCTGTGGAGTAGAGAGAAAGTTACGTAATGCTGCGCGAAAAACGTGTGCGTATGTGTATCAGAAGAGCCCAAAGTCACGCGTGTTGGAAACAGTCACGTTCGCACGACCAGCCAAGTGATGCAACTGAAGGGCTGCCCACTTACAATATCTGGTGGCACGGTGGGTAAGGTCGGCATAGATGGTTCCACGACATCAACTGATATCACTGCAGTGCCTCTGAGCGGGAAGCCCTAGGGTTTCGAGTCCCGACGGCGGCAGGATTTTCGACCCGAGCATTACAGCTAGGTCGAGTTCAATCGCTGTTTGGAGGAGCTGACTGCAGCATACAGCTGACTGCACTATACGCAGCTTTGCGTGGTTTCTCCGATCAACACCTGGCGAATGCCGGAGCAATATCCTATCAAACACTATCTTTTCAGCTAGGTCGAATTCAGTCGCTGTCTGGTGGAGAAGTCTAGCGGTCGGCTGCTCTGATCGGTAGTTTTCTGTGGTTTCTCCGATCATCAGGCAAATGTCGGAGCAGTACCATAACAAACGGGCCACGTTCCGCGCGCGATCTTTCCTTCCCCTTCCTTGCCTTATTTACTTATATATTTATTTTCCTTCTATTTCCTTGTCCCCTTATTCACCTACATTTACTAACATTCCCTAATTTACCGCACATGCCGGGAGCTGGTGGGAGGTGGGGCACTGGGGCATTGCGCAGAAAAATCTGATTGGTGAACAACGTGTAGTTCGGTGCCTGGTCTCACTATCTAGCGGAAGATCATCGCCACCTACCGCTATAAATACATGCACTACACTTACGAGTCTAATGACCTTAGCACTTGACGCCCCGAGAATTACTAATCAATCAATGGGGAGGCATTTTCGTTTCAGCTCGGAATATTTCACTGGTAGCGGTAGCTCAGTGCATCAACTGATGTCTCTGCAGCGCCTCTAACCGGGAGGTCCTAGGTTCGAGTCCTGACGGCGGCAGGATTTTCGACACTAGCTGTTCAGCTAGGACGAATTCAGCTGCTGTCTGGAGGAGAATTCTAGCGGCCGGCTGCTCTGATCGGTAGTTTTCCGTGGTTTCTCCGATCAACACCAGGCGAATGCCGGAGCAGTACCCTACCAAACGGGCCACGGACCGCGCGCGATCTGTCCTTCCTCTTCCTTGTCCTATCCTATCCCCTTACACATACACACTAACATGCACTACACTACCACATATTCCAGGTGACCGGTCGGGAAGTTAGAGCTTGTCCCGACTGGGGTGGTGCCCCGCTGGTGGGAGAGTCCTGGTTAGGGGTGAACCCCACTAGCCGACGGTAGGTCGGCGCCGGATCTCGCCATCCAGCGGGGGAAGATCACCGCCATCTCTCGAGAAAAAACATGCACTACACTAACGGGACTAATGACCAAAGTAATTGACGGGCCCGGAAACACGAAAAAATCAATCAATCAATCAATCGGAATATTTCTTGTTTGCTTCCCGGCTGTATTTTGCATTTTCTACGTTACATTTTTGAGAGTATAAACTGCTTTTTGAAGTACTATAATTGTCGCAGCCGAAATAAATAAGCTGCAGCGAGGAATTGAAGAAAAAACATTGCGCGTTTTGAGTTGATTTTATTACCTCCTGCGTCATCAGGTAAGTTAAAAATGTAAATTGTCAAGCACTTGCTCGACTGACCGATCACCCTAGATTTTTATGTTTTTCTCTGAACCGCTGACAATGGTGCCTAATATGCGTACCTAACGTGCTACGCGAACTAGACATAAAGCATTCCCTTCACGCCGTTTCGTTTAATTCCTCATTTGGACTCCCTACTAGGCGGACAATTAAGGTTCCCATCGAATCATCACATTGCTAATAGACTGCAGCAATGCAATAAGCAACAAAATCGCGTGGTGAACGGCATAAGATTATGCAAACGTACTAGTATGTTAGTGTACAACAAGGGCGGGGTACAAACAAAGTCTTCTTTTGTATACGTCAAGGACAGAGACCTAGTGTTCACAGCCGTTCGGTTTGGTTTGGTTTGGTTTGGTTTGGTTTGGTCCGTTGGTGATACCGGGCGCGTCAACATCTTAGGTCATTATTCCCGTAAGTGTAGTGTATTTTTCCTCAGGAGATGCGGTGATCTTCCCCCGCTGGATGGCGACATCCGGCGCCGACCTACCGTCGGCTAGTGGGGTTTCCCCCTAACCAGGACTCTTCCACCAGCGGAGCACCGCCCCAACCGGGACAAGCTCTAAGCTCCCAACCGGTCTCCCGGAATATGTGGTAGTGTAGTGCATGCTAGTGTAAGTGTGTGTTAAAGGGAGAGGATATGACAAGGAAGAGGAAGGAAAGATCGCGCTCGGTCCGTGGCCCGTTTGTTATGGTACTGCTCCGACATTCGCCTGATGATGATCGGAGAAACCACAGAAAACTACCGATCAGAGCAGCCGACTGCTAGAATTCTCCTCCAGACAGCGACTGAATTCGACCTAGCTGAAGAGCTAGTGTCGAAATTCCTGCCGCCGTGGGGAGTGGGAACCTAGGACCTCCCGGTGAGAGGCGCTGCAGAGACATCAGTTGATGCACTGAGCCACCGCTCCCGGTTTGACATCAGCCTTGCGTGACATATTGCTCTAACGCCCACACTCATGGCTTGCATTACCATCGGGAACGACCGTACATAAACTCGTTTAAAGGGTATTTGATTGAAGACTTCGCTGTCATAAATCTCAGAGTTGGCCCATCCGTATACTGAATAAATTAAATAACTCACTGCGTGTTTCTCGTCCTATGTGACGTCATCCCTTTACATAGCATTACTTAAAATAAAATTCGCATATCAAAGTCTTTCATGAGTTCTGATTTCTTTGAACAATAGTGTGTTTTAGAATATTATGCAGTCCAATATTCCTGTAAACATTATTATATTTTCAGTTATTGTGTTCCGATTTCTTCCACATTTTTTTGTCTTACGTTCCCAAATGTAATACATGCAACGTTACCTACCGTTGATATATTTGGGAGACGGCATGCATTTGAGATGCAGTATTCCCCACTCGCGAAGGACTGTGGCAATGTCGCGACTGCAGAGCGGGCCCTGATTGTGCACGGGATCCAGAGCGGGGCGGGAGTGAGAGCGGCGGCACGTCGAAAGCGGAAGCGAGAATAAGGACCTACAACACGCCGGGGCCGCGTGAATGCTGTGAAGGAAGCAGTAGTGTAATTTAGCCACTTAACCCATCAGCGCGAAAATCCGATTTGCTGCACGTCGCGAGCGCGGCATCGTGCGTGCAGAAACATTTTTGGAGCTATCTCGTAGCATTTTTTTGAAATTTTATCATCTTCTGGTTTCGTTACTAAATTATACTCTATAATGCACTATAATGTAGGAAACCAATGGTTAAATAGTAATTGTGTTTTTTAGTAGTAGTGTATTTTATAATACCAAAAGCTCGTGTATGAATTTGTCCCGGCTGGGGTGGGGTCCCGTTGGTGGGAGATATCTGGTTGGAGAAAATTCCGTTAGCCGACGGTAGGTTGGCGCCCGATCTCTCCATTCAACGGGGAAAGACCATCGCCACCTCCCAAACATGCAGTATACTTACGGGACTAATGACAAAGTTAGTTGACGCCCCCGGAATCACTAACAATCAATCTATTGTGGATGGGAGTGAGGGTGAGGACGAGTAGGAGGTCAGCTCTGCCTCAGTAGCGAAAGCGAGAATAGAGGATAACGTCCATCGAATGGGCGGACTCGTCACAAAGGAAACATTAATTAACAATGTTTATCGATTAGTACCTGGATTCATTTTGTTGCAGGGCGCGTGCACTCATTGTAGGGTCGATTCTGCGCGCAAGACCATTATAAGAGTTATCTGGTTGCACCTGGTACCAACTTTATATCGCAATTGTAGATATGTGGCTAGAAACGCAGACCGCTGCAAAGTGCCCAACCACATATGAAGTGCAATTATTTATTATAGATGCTGTGTACGTTCCAATATTAAATGGCCGAGTATTCCCGGAAACGTTCTTACTTATTCGTCATTTATTACGTCTCATGAAGTCTGCGTGTCTCGAGTTTCATTGCTCAGCGTTGAGATAAATGAAATCCGAAACGCTTTGAAACATCGTTCCCGCACAGAGAGGACGATGGCTGGAATGTGTGTGAGGGCAAGGAAGGCGTGGCCTCAATAGCAATGGCGAAAAGAGACACCCTCTTCCGTCGGAAGAGCAGATATACTTTGAAGGATGGACTACTGTATTTGACAATACAAAACCTTTAGAGCCTGATAGCAGTTGTGCGCATATGAACATTGTTGGAGTTATCTGGAAGCTTCTTGAACTTTAGCCACAAAATTGTTGTATTTCTTAATTTACTACTAAAATGAACCAAAACTCATATTGTTGATTAATGGGCAATTGTGTGTCTTAGGAGTCCGTCAGTGCATTTTACGGTATTAACTTAGTTTAATGCAGTAAATTTTACGTAAGGTCTTCTTATTTCGCCGTTTATTGCCTTACATCCCATAATGTCTGCGAACCTCCAACCATTGTTCACCGCTGAGGTACATCTCTACCAGCGCACTTTGTCGACGCACGGAAAGGCCGAAGCCCGTGCCGCGGCGAGAGGGTGGGCGCAGATTGTGCGCGCTGGCGAGGGCGGTAGTGAGGGCGGGGGCGTGGGCGTGGTCGACGGCGAAGGGGAGGTGAGAGTGGTGGCGGTGGCGAGGGTGGGGGCGAGCGCGAGGGCGAGGGCGAGGGCGTGGGCGAGCGCGTAGGCGAAGGTGAGGGCGGTGGCGATCGCTATGACGAGGGCGGTGGCGAGAGCGCAGGGGAGGGCGGTGGCGGTGACGAGCGCTGTGGCGAGGGCTGTGGCGAGGGCTGTGGCGAGGGCTGTGGCGAGGGCTGTGGCGAGGGCTGTGGCGAGGGCTGTGGCGAGGGCTGTGGCGAGGGCTGTGGCGAGGGCTGTGGCGAGGGCTGTGGCGAGGGCTGTGGCGAGGGCTGTGGCGAGGGC